>VYXB01010816.1:287-78662 GCA_013397135.1 Pachyramphus minor | reverse complement strand
TGGTAAAACCCACGAAAAGTTGACAGAAACATAAACTAGAAATGCTGTTCTACTTCCTCTACTGACAAGAATCAAAGAATCATAGAATTGGTTGGGTTGGAAAAGATCTCGGAGATCATCGAGTCCAACCCTTGGTCCAACTCCAGTCCATTTACTAGATCATGGTGCTAAGTGCCATGTCCAATCTCAGTTTAAAAACCTNTCATGGCACTCAGTGCCATGTCCAATCTCACTTTAAAACCCCCAGGGACGGTGAATCCAATGCCTGACCACTCTCTCTGGAAAGAATTTCTTTCTAATATCCAGTCTAAATTTCCCCTGGCAGAGCTTAAGCCTGTGCCCCCTTGTCCTATTGCTAACTGCCTGGGAGAAGAGACCAATCCCCACCTGGCTATAACTTCCCTTCAGGTAGTTGTAGAGAGTGATGAGGTCACCTCTAAGCCTCCTCTTCTCCAGACTAAACAACCCCAGCTCCCTCAGCCTCTCCCCATAGGTCTTGTGTTCCAGTCCCTTCACCAGTCTTGTTGCCCTTCTCTGGACCCGCTCCAGCACTTCAATATCTTTCCTGAACTGAGGGGCCCAGAACTGAACACAATACTCCAGGTGTGGCTTCACCAATGTAGAGTATAGGGGAAGGATCACTTCCCTTGTCCTGCTGGCCACACTATTTTTGATACAGGACAGGATCCATTGGCCTTCTTGGCCACCTGGGCACACTGTTGGCTCATGTTGAGCTTCCTATCAAAGCTAACAGTACAAATTTGTTTACTATTTTAAGATGGCACAGAATGCAAAACAATAACCACATTTAATGTGAAATTACAACAGTAACTAGGGTTTCAGATTAAAAGTTCATAAAGTCATTTGCTGTGTTCTTGAATTGATGCCTTTTTCAAGTATTTGTGTAAAATATACATTTTTATAATTCATAAGATTTAAACAAAACAACTAATCAGAACAATGTCTGAAGTTCTTCAGAGTTAATAGAAAAATCATCAAAAATTGTTGGAAGCTCTGCTCATCAGCTTCATTTATTAAGCTGTAAAACACAGCTGTCAAGCTATTAGTGGCTCACAAAACAAACCCTCCACACCTCGTTTTATTCCTGGTATGAAATTTTTGTTAAACAGATAAAATCCTTGAATTCAAATATTGTTTGAAGTCCTTCTTCATTAAGTTTTCCTGCAGAATTTTTTTTCTATTCTTTGGAATGGTTAATGCAAATATTTATTTGTCAGTGTCACTCAGGAGTACTTGTGTTTTCAGAGTGTCCATATCAGAAGAAAGGTCTGCAATTAGTGCTTGTCACCACATCCTGCTTTTTCAAGAGAGTTGATATTGAGGAAAGTTAGATTTGGTGGGTCAATTGAGATGCTATTCCATATAAAATGTGAACTTATCATACCATAACTGAGACTCATAATTAAAGGATCTGGTTGGTGAAGAGCAAAGGCAAAGATTCCAGAAAGCAATTAAACCTATTCAAGTTCTGAATCTTTAGTGCTGTTTTTCTACTGACTGCAGATAAAGTCTAAATGTGTTTACATTCATATTTAAATGCTGAGCAGGATCGTGCTTTTAGCACATCTCCTATTTGTGTCTCCTCCTATGTTTGGGCAAGCATGGATGATCCTGGAGCCGTGTACCACGCACCTCACCTGCAGAAGGCTGTGATCATGCTGTTTAGTAATATATTAGATATTTGCTTTTTCTATGACTTAAAGTAATATCTGGCACAAAACCCAATGAAGGCAACATTGTCTAAGCTTGTGAGTTCACTTTTACAAAGGTGTGCAATTGCATAGCTTCGTGGTCCTAAATTATTTTGTAGTAGTTTAACATTTGCTATCAATAGAATAGAACTTTGCCCCTTAAGAGCTTCTTCCAGTCTTTGGCCAAAAAAAGTCAAGCAACTTTCATGTTTGCAGCAGCTTGTAAGTGCAAAATTTCATGTTGAATTCCAATGGATATTCATGCAGGATGTTTCCCTGCATTTCCTCTACCATCATTTTATTTGGCTTTGGGACAACTTCATAATGGTCAAGCCTGAGTATTTTCTACAAATCTTCTGAATGCCTTTACTAGGCAGATCTGTGTGTGCTCCCACAGCTGAATTGGGGTATATTTCTGCATCGATAGTGTATGAAAGTATTATTTTTGTGGAAACTTTTGGAAATAATGGAAGAGCCCTCCCTAGGGATTATACTAACTAGGGTCAGTGGATTTGAGTTTATATTAATTATAGTCAGGTTTAATATAAGAATTTTCTCTCGGCATAAACATGTATCAGTTTAATTTCCACTGGTTGGGCACAGAAAGTCCATAAACAAGAATTAATGAGGAATTTATAACTCTATGTACTTGAATCACAATAGGGATGGGATTGGAATAAAGTGTTTCCTGAGAGCTGGAGATAGCTGGAACAGCAGTTCAGAGTTATTTACAAAGTCCCTTTTTTATGGAAGTCTCATAAAGAAGCTTTCTATAAAACAACCTGTTACATTACTTGACATCAAACTACTCTTGGTTTTTGTATGTTTTATGCATGTGTATAATCTGTATTAATAATTATAAACATAAAAAACACTGCAGCAACTTTATCATCAGAAATTACTTTTCTTTCTTGAATATTTATTAAATACCTTAAATTTGGCATGGTATTTATTGTTTACTATTTATAAATCATGGGAAGGACTTGTACAAGGGTAAAAATACTGCTATTGCACATATTTTTCCTGCTGGAAGATGTTTGACATGTTTTTATACATCTTGAAAACATTCAAATAAGATCAGATGCAAGTTTTGAAAATGGTAGCTTTTAGATGAAGAACCAGACAGATTAATGTTTTGTGAATTCGATTAGAGTCCAAATTGTCTGAATGAGCTTGATACCAGACTGCTAACCAAAGTTCTTTTTTTCCTCTTGAATTGGATTAAACTGCTGTAGTCACAGCCATTATGCCGTGGTTTCTGGGCAGTTTACTGACTTTTATTATATAAATAAATTTTAAGGAATTTTGTGAGTTCGACCTTTTGTCACATCAGATAGCATCAGGTGTTTGGAATTAAATCAGCTGGCTAAAGAACTGTTGAAAAGCCAGATTTGCTCAAGCATATGATTATTATTGAGGATGGATTATACTAACACTGCAGAAGATCTTTGAAACCTCTTGAATGATTGTAAGGGATATTTTTCTAATTTTTAGTGTTTAGTTCACGTCAGGTTTTTTATTTCTGTGTTGGAAATGAAGCCTTTGAAATTAAGAAATACTGGGCAGTAATTGCATTTCAAGCACTTTGATACCATCCTAATAGCTAGGTAATAACTACTTATTCTGCCTGCATATAAAATGTACTAAGTACCAGAAATATTTAGCTCATAAGCCATTTTTGTTGAATTGAGGTCTTCATTCGGTCAAATCTAATCTTATGGAGACTGAGGTTGTTAACTATATAGTCAAAAAAAGTCTATTTTGGTGCAGCTATAGTACATGTAGCTGGGTTGAAGATCTTCCTGGAAATCGAGCTGGGATTGCTGATGGGGGCTAATAATGGCTAATGAAAAATCACAGTGATAACTTGTTTGTCACAGGCTGAAGCAAAACCTTGGGGAAAATGAAATATTTCTCCTTAAAATAGAAAACTGAAATGTCTCAGGAGTCTTTGGGCCAGGCTCTACATAATGCCTAAAAAGAACTTTCAAGGGCTGTTACTTAGACCAAAACATCCAGAAGAGCTGGTAAGATGTCTGAAATTTTGTCTTACTCCTATGTCTGGGGAAAAAACCCCACCAAACAACAACCCAAAAAAAACCCCAACCAATGTAAAGCCTGAACTGAACTCTTTCTGACCTGATCTTGCCTACTATCTTAATTTGTATTGTGAGGAATGTCAGAGCTGATGTATCTTCAACTGGGCTCTGCATGAAAAAGGTGAATGGGAGCAGAAATGGTTGTTCATTATTCTCTCTATTCTTTTCAGTTGCTTAATTGTAACTTAGCTTTGCATACAGTGACTTTTCTGTGCTACCTCTTTCTTGATGACAAGATGTACTTAAAGGTTAATGTCATTTGGGCTTCAGTAAGCATTGAAAAGTCAATGGAAAATGTGAACTACTGAACTGGCATATTCCAAGGACAAAAATATCAAATCAGATGAGTAGAAAACAGTTCATTTTGGTCTTGAATAACAAAAAATAGTCCATATGCCTAGGAGGGAGATTAATATTTCAGGTTTAATTTTTAAATAAAATAGATTTAAAAGCAAACGATAAAATAGTTCAAGGGACTCAGGGTCAGTTTAGTAGGTGCATGTAACATGCTTAACAAAAGAGCAAAAATAGTGATTTAAAGATAGCTTGAAATTCCTGGGCTGCTTAAGTGTTTCAAATTAGAGCAAGGCTGATATGGGCTTCTGTCCCTTCACAGAATATACAGAGTTGGAAGGGACCCACAAGGCTCATTGAGTCCAACTCCTAAGTGAATGGTCCATACAGGGATCAAACCCATGACCTTGGTATTATTAGGACTGTGCTCTCACCCCTGATCTCAGGGGCATCTAGATGGTTGCACTGGCACTCAACCAGCACTCAGGCTTTCTTGCCATTGTTTTGGATGAGACAACTAGAAATCAAAAAACAGTTTGGTCTTTTCCAAAAATTGGAAATCAGGGTTCTTACATGGTTCTTACACAGTCAATTCTCAGCCTTATTTACTATCCCATTAGGAATGGGGCAACTGAAGCCCAGAGAAGCAGGAAGACAAATGTAGTATTTGCATAATAAATGAAATAAAATCAGCTCTTTCTAACATTCAAACATCCTAGTCTTCAAACGCAGACCCTTATCTATGTTATCTTCAGTTATGGAATGTTTTATGGAAAACTTAATGCTTTCTTCTGTTTCAAAGGTTCCCTTTCTCTCATACTCTAGATCTTGATTACTTGGCCTAGACCAAATATGCTACAGATGATTTAAATACCACAGCTGACTTGAATTGTTTTGATTAAAGAGGATTAGGAAGCTCCTACTCAGGTTACATAGCTGGCAAACATGAGGTTGCCTGAGCAGGTGAGGTAATAACCTGGTGTAGTGCAGCAGGGGACAGTGTTAGAGTCACCTGGCAGAGCTGAGGATAGACAGCCAAGGTATGTCATGGGCTTACTTTATTTATGCTGTGTGTTCATTTAGAGGGCTGTGCTTTTGCTTTGTGAGACTCCTGGTGATCTCTGTGCCTCACCATGCAGCCCTACAATGCCTTTGTCCCCTTCAGATTTGCCATTACTGATGGTGAAAGCTTAGTGATGGCAGAATTAAAAATTAACTGTGAAGTTCAATCAATTTACTCTTTACAATCGTGTTTAATTAACTTCAAGGATTGAAAGCAGAAGCTTAAGGGAAGCTGTCAGTGACCTCTTAGCAGAACATGGAAGACTGAATGTTGTTGAACTCTCAGGAACAGAGTTCTAATGAAGACAGTAGGTGGCAGAAAAATCAATCAGTTCTAGGAACTAAAGAGGGACAAGATCCATTATCCTGCAGTCGGTGTCTGCTTCACCTCAGGCTCAAAAGTCTGCTCTGTGGTTCCTTTAATGTGTGTTCTGGAAAGAAGTCAGAATATGGTTTAGATACATGTGAATTTGATTACAAGCAAATCAGCCCCATCTACCTGAAGCCTTGGTTTAGGACAAGCTTCCCTCCTAGGGGAGGGAGGAATTAGCCTTAGATAAGTGCACCTTAGGAGATGAATGAGAGGGGACCCCAGCAGTGTCTGTCAGGCTCTGAAGGGAGGTCAGGATGGGCCAGGCTCCTCTAGGGGATGCCAAGCTACAGGACAAGAGGCAACAGGACAAGAAACTGATGCCCAGGAATAAGGATGGATCCAGCTGGCTAAGACTGCATGACCTACTGTGGTCACTTCCAGTCTGAACCATTCTGAGTTGGTACTAGTAGAAAATTCTTCTATTACAGGGACAGAGACACTAGAAACACCCTGTTTGTTTTGATAAGCAATTCCCGTCTATGCATTTTTTTCACTCTTCTCAGTAAAAGGAATGTGTGAAAATATGCAGTATTGATGATGATACTTTCAGTTTTGCAATTGAATAGCTGTAACTGTGATAATAAAATATTCAAAGACATGATATCAAATTTCTTGAAACATTTGCTTTCGTGGGCACCACAGAATGAAGCATCAAGCATCTCTTTTTTGAAAGGTGATAGTATTTTTTTCTCTGCCAGAAATTACAACTTTTTTGCCATCTTTTTTGCATCTTATCTCTGCTGTAGCTTTCTGGGAAGATTTATGTAAAAGGTAATGAATGAATAACCACTTATACCAAAATGGCAGTTTTGGTCCCTGTTTATAAACTGTCAGGTTCACATTGGTTAGTATTTTGCAAATAGTTGCTTGCAGAAATATTTGTAGGAACAATAATTATCATGTTGATATTTGTGGAAAGCAAGTGTTTTTTGGATAACACTGAAAACCTAACTCCAACATTAATCTCATGAATTTATCAGAAATGATAATGTGTGTCACTTAGTTAAGACTTGAACTTCAAGGGTTTTCCAGGCCTGTCTATGGAAAATTTGTGATCAGGAATTTAGAAAAACAGTATTGAACTACAATATTCCCTGCTTGATTGTTTTCTGGCTTTGGCAGAAAGAAAGGAAATTAAAAAATGGATTTTTCATTTAAAAATGTTTCAGTGTTTAAAAGGTATCTTAAATTATGGTTTGTTGTGGTTTTTTTTTTTTGTTTTTTTTTTTCCTGAGTCTCAGTGACTAGGAGTAATAAAACTCCAATCCTGGTGCCTTCTGAAAATGTATGCAGTGTCATATATTTTGGCTAAGGCCAATTTCTGTCTAGAGAACTGACAACTAAATCCTTCCTGAAATTGAAATCAATGGCTTCACCAGCCATTTTTTGCCTGAAATGACAGTAAACTTAACAATTTGATTTTAACATGACACTGAAGAAAGATAATTAATGGGTGGCTGAACCTTTAGTCAGCTTCTATGGATAAAAAATTCATAAACAGGAAAAATTAAGACCAGTGCTGGTGTTTAGCTTTCCAGTTTCATTTACATAATGTGAAACAACTGTTCATTAAAATGTGTAAATGCTTCCACAGACACTGTGTGGACACCTGAGAAGAAAATTATTGCCTTATTTTGATTCTTTACTGCAAACCATGAGCAGCGAAGCTGTGTCAGTATGTATGGTTAGAATTTGATTTAATTCTTTGTACTAGGAATAAAGAGTTGTGAACAGTAGATCCACTTGTTCCTCTAGGAAATCTGGCTCTTAGAGGATTGAAGTTGAACATTGAAGCATTGAGCTTTTCTGTGGGTAAATCATCTCTAGCTGTGTATTTGTAAAGTTCATCCGGCTCCAAATATATTGCAAAAAATACTGTTTTATTAAGAACTCCAACTATAACTTTGAATATTTTTCTTCCATAACAATAAAAAAGGGCAAAGAAATAGAATAGTTTGTCTGCAAAGAATTTCAAATTATCATTGATATTTGTCAAAAAAAAACCCCAAAAAACAAAACAACAAAAAGCAAAACCAGAAAAGAATTCTTGAAACCTTGAGAGGTTTATAATTTACCTTTTAATTTTCCTTTGGCCAATAATTCTTCCTGCTATTGGCTAGCTCATTTTTGAATGTCAAGTGCTCTCTGTATGTATTTGGCTGAATTTCTGCCCAAGCCAGTGTGAATTAGCATTGTGTAAGGTGTAACAATCTGAAAAACATCAGCCAGTATTATGAAAATCTAAATATGCACAGTAAGGATAAGACCTTGTAATGAAATCATCCACTGTTTTTTAAATACTTTACAAGAGATCAACTCTCTAAACCTGATTAGCCATTGCGTTGAAACATGAATTGATACAGCATATGGCAAAAAAAAATATCTTGCTACTTGTGACTCCTTGTGTTATTCTTTTAGTTCTTTGGATGTTTGAAAACACACTTATTGTTTCTTTAATTTGCAAGATATATCAAGCTTCCGAATTGCTGAAATACCGGATAAGGAGCTGTTCTTCCTTAGCCACCTATGCTTTTGCTTCCAAAAAACTCAAGGTTTCAGGATAACTTAGGAGCTTTTAGGTATAGAGTAAGTCCTGCTGTTTGAAAATTGTAGCAATTTGTAGTTATTTCAGTTCTGCAAGAAACTTTAGGATGTCTCTATATACCTTCTGGAATATCTCAGTTGTTACCTGTTGTTTTGATTTCATAAGAAACTGTGCCTTTCTAGTATTTCACTCCCAAAAATTAGGTGAGGGCAGAGCACAATTTGTCTTCAGCCTAGTAAGAGCTGAAAGAGGGGTTTCCCAAGGGGCCACCACCTCCAGACTGATCTAAAATTTTTTGGTGGGTAAACTTCAAACCTGGCTTATTTTTGTCTTTGATCTGTTTTCAACCTGACTGAATAAAAGGAAAACCCCGTTAGTTCTTAAAGGGTGAATATTTTGGTTTTCTTCTTCTACTTCTGCTTGTGATGCAAAGTAACCAAGCTGGAAATTCTATTTGTTTATTTTACAGTGTATTTATTTTTTTGGGAAAAAAAAAAGTTAAATTTTGCTATGGAAATGTCTGGGTTTAGCTTCCATTTTCTATATTTTTTTATGTTGTCTTCAGCTGCATGAACACATAAATCTGTCCCTCCAGGATGGAATACTTCCATATATTAAACCTCAGCTTTCTTTCGCTATATATTTCAAGTCTTTGGAATGGCAGTGCCATGAGGATGTGAGAATACAAGACTTTCTCTGTATTCCTAAGACATGCAGAACTTACTGTTTAAATCAGAAGCAAATGAATTCTCTAGCAAGATTGCTCTGCAAAAATAATTCTGAATATAATCTAGCATAATAATTTATTTAGTTATGGTATCTGCTGTGCACATTTCTGTAACATTTCATCACATCCTGTTTGTACATCTGCCCACAACTGATGCTTTCAGTCTGAGGTAAAAGGAGCTGTGCAGATTATGCTTGGATTAGGAATAACATTTTTTTTTTTGTAAATATCAACTTTATGCAGCTCTACACTGTTTCAATTTGTTTTGAATGTGCACATGGAAGATAGAATGCCTGTTCCCTTCAGCAATCTACTATGTTTATGTATGTTTATGTAAATGATATTGCTCCTTTATCTGGATCCATGGTGGTTCTAGATTTCTGTTGTTGTCTGAGGTGGATAGTTAAATCTTAGGAGCTTCTTATGAGACCAGATAATTTGTTCTTTGACCTGTTACTTTGAAATTTGAGAACTGTGCTAAATATACTCTGATATTGAGGATAATGTGATGGAAAACACTCAGTGTTTGGAAGTATGTGCTGCCTGGGCCTATAAACTTATGATATGATGATATTCCTGTATATTCTGAGGGAGTATAGTGGGCACTGACTGTTCTGCCATGCCAAAGAATTATTAATCTGGTAGCAAGAGTATGAAGATGTTTTTATGGGAAATGGTGAGTCTTGTGATAGCATAGGGAAAGAGTATATTGGGGTAAGGAGAAAATTCTGATGAATTTTTTTAAATTCAAATTCATATTTTATAGTCACAGCACTTTGCAAAGGTGGATTCCTGATCCAATTTTTCATGTCTCAGCTTGCATCTAGAAGCATAATGAGAAAAAACCATAATATAACTTGACAGCTGCAGAGGTGCATTAGCTTCAGGATTGTGACTGTCCTTTCCCTTCTTAGTCTGCATTACACAGTGGTTTTCCAGGTATGTCACTGGCCTTATGGGAGAAATTGCCTCTTTTGTAACTTTGGCCAAATTTGAGGGCAGCACCTGTGAGGGGGCTTGGCTTTCCAAGTTCTTCAGTTCTTGACTCTCAGACTGGAATCCACAGTATTGAGTTAGGCAGCAAGCTTCCAGAAAGTGTGTGTGTGTGTCTATAGAACCTTCCTGGAGAGGAAAGTCTCCAAAAGGACTTGTGGGATTGCGGGCAAAGGCTTCTCCAAAGTGTATCTTGTGGATCTGGACCTTTGTTTGCCTGGGACTTCCATAAATGCCACTAATAACACGTCCTTAGGAGGATGTTGGGAAGATAAAGGTACTTGATTGCTTTCAGGAGGGTACGAAAACCCCCACAAAATTCATAGATAGCCTTGAAAATAGTACTGAAGAAAACAGGAGTGGGAGGAGCAGGAATGGCTGCAGTGGGAGAAGTAGAAGCAGGCAGCAGCTGAGAGTTCTGGCAGAAAAGATTGCTCAGGTTACTTTCGGAACCATGTAAAATACAAACCCTTCCAAAGGAAAAGTGCTTCTGCCACTTGAACGATTTAAAGTCCTTAACTGAAAACAAGACTTCAATGCAGAAATCAAAGAAAATGAAGAAAAAATTTCTTTCCAAAATATAGGAGAGGGTACAACATTCTGTGGGGTTTGTTTGTTTGTTTGTTTTTTGGGGTCGTGGTGGTGGTTTTGTGCTTTAAAAAGTTATAACAATTGTAGGAGTGAAGTGTTCTAATACTTGTCTTGTGTAATGCCATTGCTCTGATCTGTCCAAGACCTTTCAAAACATGATGGAGATACAGTTTTATTATCACTGTTTTTACAGCTGAGGAAGCAGAGGGCCTTTCTGTTCTCTAGGAATTGCTTTTGATTTATTGCTGGAATTACACATTGATGGATCATGCAAGTAGGCATTTCTGGATCTCTTTCAATTATAACAACACTGTTTTAAAAAGGCTAAAATGGTTTCTCTGAACTTCTTAAAAAGAGTGTTTGTAAGTGTAGTTGCTACTTTTAAACACATTATATAATTTCTCTCCTTGTTCTCTTTGCATTTAGAAGAGTGTAATATTTAAACCTTTTGGCAGCATTGTTGATTTGTTTTATAACAATAAAATCAGATGTATTCTGACTTTTCCCAGCATTCAATTTTCTTTTCAAAGATAATTTTTTGTTATGCTTCTGCATTTTAAATTAACTTAGGTTATAAATATTAGCTTAGGGAAGAGGGCAAATTGAAATTTCATATTTACTTGTATGAATCTGAGGTGCTGAAGAATCAGGTATGCTGACAGTGTTGTTGGTCCCACTAGCAGCACTCAGTGCCTAATCTGCCTCTTTTGTTT
The DNA here is from genome assembly GCA_013397135.1 of Pachyramphus minor. Classification (NCBI taxonomy): domain Eukaryota; kingdom Metazoa; phylum Chordata; class Aves; order Passeriformes; family Tyrannidae; genus Pachyramphus; species Pachyramphus minor. The sequence goes on along the minus strand of VYXB01010816.1, from coordinate 67,553 downwards.
TGGATGTTGAAATGGGTTGTTACTTAAATTCCTGCTTTTAAGGTAAATTAGGGGAATATCAGAAGAGATGATGTAGGTATCCATAAAAAGATAGGAAACTTGGTTTCTTCTCGTTCCAGGAGGATAAAATTATCCCATTATTTTAAGTAATCCCTGCCTAGTTTAATTCCATAATAATGTCCTAATGCTGATTCTCAAAGACTTGCCAGCTGACTGAAGCTTGGTGAGAATGGTTAACAGGAGAATGTAGTGGGAAATTTAAAATTTTGTAAACAGATTTTTGCTGAACAGTGAATTGATTAAATGTTTCACAGAAGTTTCTTTTAAGGCATTTTGAAATTAACTTTTAATGGTTTTAATACTAATTTGTGGGTTCAAGTGTTTGACATTACTAAAAACTGACATACAGAAATTTCATTATTCAGTTTTTCAGATATATTAAAATAATTTAAACCATTTTTTTCCTTGTTTGAGGAATATAAACAATTGAAGGCTGTGCCTTAATACTGAAATCTGCTTAAAAAAACCCCCAAACACTGAGGAAAGTTCAATTAACTTCTGTACATGCCAAGGATCAATTTGTATGTCGATAAGAGAGATTGCCTAACAAAATGTACCTTTGGAAATAGCGCTTGTCGTAATTTTGTGATGTTCCCTGTGGAAATACAAGAAAATGGTGAAGTTATGGTAAAAAAAAAAAACAATCATTGTTACCTAGTCTTCCTTCATGTTGGATAAAAGCCTTTTCCTGGCTGATCCATGCATTAACAGTGATGGGCTTATGACTTGGGGCAAAACTAAGCCAAGGACCAGCTGCCCCTGCGAAGCTTTAGCTGGGAATAGGATTGACAACAAACAGAACTTTCATTTCAACTTTTAATTGACTGTCATGAGTAAATTTTTGGTACATGAGACTTTTCTTTATACTCTTTCTATGTGCATATTTGTCAGATTTTATTTAAATAATTTTATACACAATATTGGGATAATCTGTTACATTAATACACAGCTTAAAACAGTTCTTATTTACACTGATCACAGAAAAACAGAGATATGAGGACAAAGACTTTACATTCACCATCTTTATCAGCATTTTAAGTATAGTTAACTGGCACACATCACACACATCCATATCCATATTTATAAGAAATGTACTTGTTTCTAATTACACACATGGGCATGTAGTTGTCCCCCTTTAGAAAAAAAAGAAAAAAAAAAAAAAAGGAAAATTTTGGAATGCCATTTCCCCCAGATAACCAAAGACTTAAAAAAAAAGGCAAATGGACCTGCAGATTCAGATTGCACAATACATGGAATTAGGCATGGACACATCGTGTCTGTGTCCGGACGCTTTTGGTCACTGGGGCACTTTGGAGAGTATTTATATTACTGGCAAATTTTGAGCTCCTGTGAAAACTTATTCCTGAAAACTGCAATGTGTTCTCTCGCTTTGGAAGTAGATATACTGACAGTAACACATTTGGTTTGATGTTAAGTCATCTAACAACACAAAACTGCAGCCAAAGGATACTCTGGATTTTTTGTTTGGTTTTTTTTTTTTTTAAAAAGAATAGAAATTAAAAACACAACTTTATTTTATGAGATTAAGGCAGCAATGGAGAATATTGTGCTACAATGTGCATTAGCTGTAGGTAATATTCTATTCTCCTTTATCACATTTTTACATTTATAACCAAAGGCCAACATAATATTGAACTAGACAGGCTGACTACAAAATCTTATAATGGAGAGATAGGTCTTGTGTGATACCCTTGTTACATCAAAGTTGAATTTCTCGCCTTACGATATACACATATTCTATGAAAATTAAAAAAACTGGTAAAAATATTAAAATAGTTCCTATACAGAGGTACCTTTATCTAAGGTAAATTCTAGTCACTGCTATAAAAACGCATTAAAAATTAAGTAAAACACTGGTGTAAACCAAGTTAATGCTCACTATAAAGCTTTTATTTGTAAGGCAAATCTTCATCACATCTACTAGAATTTATTTTCAAAATGCACTATTTGGAGATTCTCCCTTTTTAACTGATATTGCCCATAGCAAACGAGAGCCAAGTCTTGCAGACAGGTTCACAGAGTGCAAGGTAAATTACAGATGCAGCTCACCTGCAAGTTTGAGGCCTCTTGGCAGTGACCAAGAAACAACATGACACCTTTAAAAGAGAGCCAGCTTAAGGCTTAGTAATTTTCCTAGTTCACTGCATTTGTTCTATTTTATTATTAAAGAAATTAAGCAACTCATATTTAGTATGGCAGCTAAAGAAACACCGAAAGAAAGGAGGGAAGCAAAGCACAGGTGGCTCAATCTGGCTGCCAGTGCTCAGGTAGAGAAAGCCCACAGTTCTTCTGGAAACTAATTCCGTGTTAATGGATGTGAAGGCTGAGCTGCTGGATTGAGACTTAAACCTCTCAGTTTCTCCCTTTCTCTCTCAAACCATTTGCATCTGAATACCCACATGTCCTTCTGAGGAGGACATTTTCACTGACTATGGTCACAATACCTATGTCACTTGAATTCTCCTGGTGGTCTTCTGTTTCTCTGCTTGCTTCTGCTCCATCAGTCATACAGTGATCGCAGTTTGTCTACACAAATTGTCTTTTAAATGCTGAAGGAAAACCCATCAGATGCTGTACTTAAAAGCAACTCTAATTACCCTGTTATGTTTTCCTACTAGTTGAAATGTTTTTATTGGCCTCCTAGTTCTCTGTAGTAGTCTCTGATGCATGTCGATGCATCTGAATTTGTTCTTGGGTAGTGAACAGTACCACCACTGTACAAATTAATCACCAGCTGAGGATCCTGGGTCTACATTGAAATAATTTTTATCACGAACAATGTGCAAAAATCTGGAATTTTTTGGCCTAGGAAAATTTCTCTGTGCATGGCATGGCTTACAAGTCTTGTCGTTCCTCAGGCTAGACTTAATCAGGCAGGACAAATAAGGAACACGTGTTCACGCTTGATCAGTCTGAGTGGTCTTGGATGGTTGTCAGCAAAAACTGTTCTTTGAGAATATGGATTAGAGAGGGGCAAGTGCTTGGTGAAACGTTCCAGTTGAGATCTGAGCTACAACAGACTGAATGGCTGAACAAAAAACTATTTTCCACAGCACAGAAACACTCAAACACAGACATTTGACATAGAACAATTCCCTGCATACAATCCCTTCTGAAACTCCGTGATGCAAGGTCATGGTTATAACAGAGCTTCACTGCGTGTTTAATTTCTGTAAACTAAGTTCTAATTTTTTTTCCTGACTGTTTTGCACTGTCATGTACTTGTGTACCTTTCTTCTAAAGGAAGCCAGAACATGGCTGGCCTTCTCACATATCAGAGTAATATTAGTATAGTAATTGAAGATCTGTAATAACTCAGGTGTCCAAGCAGCTCACAGATTCAGTCCTTTATGGTGATTTCTGGCCAGAAAATTTGCTTAAAATAGTCCATATGCTCCTTTTTGCTTGTGTATATATATGAACCTGGTATGGTCACTTCAAGGTCTTATTTCTCACTTCAATAAGCAGTTTAGCTTCATCCTTTAATAGTTTGACTTTCCTCTGGTTAGCTGGGTGAGACCACAGTCACCAGCAGGAACATGGGTATGAGGAAGGTAGACTGGAAAAGTCTCCCAGGTGATTCAAAGGTCTTAATCTCAAACATCATGTTTGCCTTTACATTAAGAAAATTGAGTTCTTACACATGAGGTGATCTGTGGACTATAAATATTCTTGGTACTGAGAAAATAAAGTGTGTTAGAAAAAAATTACTGTATTTTACTGCTGTGAGAGGCTCAGAATTCACTCATAACTTCTGCAGGTAGACTATACACTGCCATGTGTTGAAGTGTGATAACTTTCTAATGTCTGAATCCTTCACATTCATTTTAAAACATTTTAACAGGGCACTGCAAATAAAACATCTTTAGGTCTCATCTCTTTCGAAATTGCTGATCTATGGTTTTAATTTGGTTCTTTGGAAAGAAATTCTTAAGCATTTGCCAATGCCTCATGGAACTTAATGAAGCAGCCTAAAATATGAATGAAATATCTACTCCCCTAAAAACAAGTATCTGCTAATTAATGCTGTATGAATTGGAAGAACGGCAAAAGAGACATTAACAGCAAAGGAACTTTTGATGTGGCCTCCTACAACCTAACAGTACAAAATAAACTTAATTCATGTCAAAACAATAGCATAAAAAGTTGGATGTATATACAAAATGTTTGGGTTTGACCTTTTTAAATAATAACACTTAAATGGCATTTTGCTGAGAAGAAATGACCAAGTATAAGAAATTTCCTCTGGGAAAATTACGTACGACATACATTGCACGTGCAGTTAGGGAACACGCACAATAGTAACAGTAAAGTACTTCTCCTGCATTCTATATTTAAAATATCATGTTTGATCCTGGATATCCTGCATTATCCCTCACTATGGTAAGATGTCTTTCAAGTGTTGCCAGGGTGTGTGTCTCAGGATGTGATGGAACAACGAAAAGGACTGACAAAAAAGATACGTGTCCAACAACTAATTGTGCACGCAAGACCTCCCATTTTTTTCCAGAAATCTAAAACTGTGGTGTCTTAGTTATGTAGCAGTACCAAGGATGAGAAGAATTATCTTGCTGAATGAGGGCAGGGAGGGGTACAAAGAGAGAATGGAGGATCTCTTTCCTTGGTGCTAACGAAGTTTCTGTGGACTGATGGATCACAGGGAGGTCTTTTTCACTGGTCAAAAGCAAGGTCAGAAGAGAGATGCTAATGTATGACAGCTGCTTCCTTTATCAGATTAAGAATAGGCTTTTAAGGAAATATTTTCTAGAACTGCCAAATGAGCTATTTAATTGCTTCACTGAATTTTTCCCACTGGCTTGTTACCAAAACAACAAACATAAGTAAGAAGCAGATGATGTTGCTTCGTGAATAAGTTTGTACCAAACGTTTTCCTCTTCTGGAAGCAGGCTGCATACTCAATCAGTGTTCACTGGCCATCCCACAGGGATATCTAGGAGAGCATCATTCCCCAGAGTGGGTCTGTCCCCGTTATAAATACAGCTGAAGGAGAAAGAGTGAGCTGCTGGGCTGAAAATTCAAGACACAGAGGAAGACTTGCAGTAAACCACATGGGTGATAAGGACCTGACTGGGCATGTGGTTTTTTTTTTTTTTTTTTGAAACTACAAACATGTGAACTGAAGGAAGATGAATAACTCCGTGGCATTCGATATTTTGCTTATTGACAATGTATTTGGGAGCTCAAAACAGATGCTTAAGAGGAGGTGGGTGCCAGTGCTATGGCTTCTTTTTGGACTGTCTGTACCATATCACTGAGTGGAGTAAAGGAAACACTTCACAAAAGTATTTTTCATTTGAATGGATGATAGTCTGTGTCTATTGGTATCATTTATCATCCAAGAGGCATGAGGTAGTTCATCATCTTATTCTGTGGAGAACTGAAGACATTGTTCTTTTGTCTCTGGGACAGAAGTTGTATTATTTTGGGGGACTTTCCTTGGGAAACATCCTGAACTTAAAGTTTAGCTATGCAATCATGCCCTGTTTATTGTCTTTTTCATTCATGCTAACTGTGGCAGTCAGATTCCTGCTTTGTCTTCTGTATAGACTGCAAGTTCTTTACCAACAAAACCTCAGAAGAAGGTGACAATATACAATGGAGTCCTGAGCTATAAGCACTACACTAAACCTAAGAAGTTGAATAGCAACAGAAATAAAAATAATGTAGTAGCTAATTGCCTTGGGACTAAAAATACAACCAAACCTGAACATGCTGGGTAAGGCTGACTTCCCTCCCATGCTAAGAGAGATTTTCTCCTAATTCAGAGCAGAGTGGAGATGAAATGTCCCCGCATGGGTTTTGCTGTATGGATTGGGGTGATGGGGTGTGTCACAAGTGAACATTAATGCAGGTTTTTAGCATTTCCAATCATGAACCAAGCAATGTGTGATATGACAGACTTTTAAAGCTCCAGGTTAAGCAGCCCTCAAGAGTTTCAAAACTTAGTAATCACATCTATGCTAAGAAGCTTTTGAGCCATGCCAAGCCAGTGACTGAAGCAGCTGTATTGTTGAAAAGTAAACTTTATAACAATGAAAAGATTCTTATGTAGTTCAGCAAACAATAAAAATGGGATTAACAGTGAAATTGGTGGGATGACTTTTTTGAAGGCCTCAACATATTTTCACTATTTAGCCTCTTGTACTTGCAGCCCTAGAACTGCAACATTTGGAACTCCTTAATTATTGAAATATATTTAATAACAGGGTTTAAGCTGCCTTTGGCCAGCAGCTGGGCCAGCAAATATGACTTTCTTTATAATTAGAAGTAAATATCCTTTGAGTTTAAAGCCCTGCTTAAGTAAAACTACTATTTGTCTTGGAGACTCTTTAAGAAAAGGACAATGCTTGATACATTCTGAGTATTGAATATGTTGGAGGAAAAGGATGAATAAGGAGAGAAATTTCCCTTTCATTATTTGAACAAAAATCAGTATTAGACAGAAAAAGCCAAAATCACTTGGAACTTTTAAACTGGTCTATTTTAAAAAAGAAAAACTCAATAAAAATCTTTCATAAATAAAAAAGGCCCATCCTTTTAAAATATCTCTTTACAAAGAGGAAGCACTACATACGTTTAAATGACAAGCTGAATTGAATGTATGGAGACAAAAAAATTCAGAGGTAATGTCCAGAGGTAAATGCTGGGTTGGATCCAGCTGAGAAGCTACAGCCTCTGAAAACTACTCTAGATCTAGTGATAAATAATAACAAGAAATAACTCAGAGCTACTGAATGCAGTGATCACTGGAAAGGTACAACAGTAACAAGTGAACACAGAATAAGAACAGCACCCAAATGCAGAGTTTGTTCTGTATCTTCTACTTTGCATAATACTACTAGAAAGAAAAGCTGGAATAGGATTAGAGAGCTGTGTGTGCCTAAAATATCCTTTTAAATTATTCAACACAATCTTAGTATGATTTGGTAGGTGAATCCAGGTTAAATTATAATAATAGCATGTTCACAGCAGGAGAATAAAGCCAGAGTCTGGTATTTTTGTGCCACTGGGTAATTACATAGTTCTAAAAATTATTATCTCTATATATTTTACATTCTTTATTTGGAACAAAATATAAAAAAAAGATGAAAATCTGTCTATTTGGAAGTAACTTTCACACTTAGCTGGAAAAGCCATTTCATGTGATATAAGGGAATGTATTTTTCATGAAGTACAGTGGGGTATTAAGCTGTGTTCTGTATTAGTAGCTGTAACAGGAATTCTGTTCCTGCTACTCTTCAGCTTGTGTAATTAAACTGGGCAGAAAATGGCATGGACATACACAGCAAGGACAACATTCTTCACCGAGAGTAGAAACTAATAACAAACCACTGAAAATGAAGCACTGAGTCTTCACTTCAGTAGGATGCAATCTCATATCCCAAAGGATAGTATGGCAAGAAAGCTAATGACATGAGTACATAGTTAAAGTTGCTCTTTCCTCATAGTTGAGATGTACCCTTTCCTTAGGTCTAAGAATGTTCAGGTGGTGTTTGTTTACAACAGGTTGTGGCATGAGTATCTGAAGTAATTATTACTGTCAGAAAAGTTGAATTCACTTCTTCACAATAAAAAAAGCATTTAACTTGTGCTGATTGCTTTTTTTTTTTTCTCTGCTCCCCCCTCCTCCACTTCTGCCAATAGCAAAACTCACAAGTTTTGGTCACGTAGGGATTTCATGGCACCAAAAGATGCAGGAAAAATTAAACTGAGTCTTTAAAGATCATTTGAAGCCAAGTAGTAGAAGGGAGGCATTGACAACAGAGAGCAGATGTCTTCCCTCAAAGAGTCAGTAGATAAGCTCTGAGCCAGCCTGGGCCAAGCATAATAGAGGGAGCTTTGAACTTGACTTTTCCGTATTTTCAGTTTAGCTTAGCATGTGGGCTTTTTCCTTGACCTGTTGGTTGTCATATTGTTAGCCAGTGTTGAAGCTGTAAGGAAACAGAAATAGTGGTTAAATAACATTATTGATTCAGATGACAGTGATAGATGCATTGAGACATAGCGAGATAGTAAGAGATAGATTGGTTGACAAACCCAGAATTACAAAGAGGTTTCAAAATAATGGATAGGGTATCCATTATGTAACTAAATTTCTGTACATTCCACTTTGCAGTGAAAAATATGCTGAATATAAGAGCTACTTAGCTCTCAGCTCAGGTTTAGAATTTGGAACTACTGAACATATACGGGAATAAAACGCTTGTTTAGTTATGGTAGGCAATGTTTTGTTTACAAACTTAAACAGTGTTAAAAAAATATTAACCATGCTTTAGCACTAGCAAACCCATTCTTAGCTGTTCATCGAAGATGGCAACAAATTAAAATGCTCTCGTGTTTGGCGTGGTTTGAGGAGTTTACTTCTGAGGGCAACCTTTTCAAATGTGTGAAATTCTTTTGCTTCCTCTTTGCCATTATGGATTTGGGTTCAGATGATCAGTGCTGTGTTGGAATGGCTGTTTATAGCCCTTTCACACAGGAACATCTGCCTCTGGAAAAAACGAGTTACGTACAGCTGGAACTGTAAATCATCTGGCAGAAACACGAGAAGGAGAAGGCAGGAAGAGGTGCTGTGCTATTACATATTCTTGGCCACGTCAAATAAATTGTGGTCATGGAACAGGAAGCCTTTTCTTCCAGCTTTCATTCTGCGTCCTATAAATCTACACTTCGATTATTTCCTTTAAAATTATACTTCAAACAGTATTTTTCAGAGTAAGCAAAAGGCAGATTTATTTTTTCAATACCAACATACAAACCACCACTATAAAATCTGGGTCACATTTTGCGGAGGTGTGCATAATTCTAGTTGCTTTCAACTTTGAAGACAGAAAGTGGTCCAGTATGAATGCTGATAAGTATAACAAGCTTCATATTTGCATCCTTTTTATCTTCTACAAAAAAGAGTTTATTTCAATAAGCTCATTTTATTTGCTAAAAAGGAAAGCAGTATTTGGAAACCTATAGCGTATTTTTCATGGTTTAAGAAGGCCCCAGCAGTGTTTTCAATCAACTGTGGGCCTGTGGGGAAAGCCTGTTCCACAGAACCTAGCACATTATTTCATCATGGCCATTATATGTAAGCTCTGACATTGGATACTTGTTTTGCTGTTTACCATGCGTTGTGGGACATAATTGCAGTTTTGGAAACATGACTTCAGATTGCCGTGCAGTGACTGAGTGAGAGGCCATGGCCTGTTCAAATGTGTATGATAGTCTGGAAATACATTTGTCTCTTTGTGAGATCTCATTGTACTCAAATATAGCCCCAAATACCCTTAGTCAAAGAAGGAAGGTGCCAAAAGTCTTCCAATAGAGTTGATGCGTGTGGCACTGAGCCTCAGTACCACAGACTAGTAGGTTGTTAGAACACCAGACCTGCAAAGGCAGCCAGTATGAGGACATTGGTGCAAACCTGCAGTTGTTGCTAAAGATGGGAGAGGGTTGGTATCAGGACAGGAGGCATGTGAAAGAGGTACAAACCTTAAATTGCCTGACATTTCCTTGGGCCACGAGTTGGTGCTCATTTTCAGGTGTGATGCAGTAAGCTAGTCTCTAAACCAGATAGGAAGAAGAGGAAAAAGTCAGCCATATGAAGTGGGATTATGTATGTAATCCCCAATCTATAGTGGGGAAGTAGCATGAACTTTATTTAAGATGGTAACTTAAATCTTTAATATCACTGCATCCTGTGCCTTTACCTTAGTCACTGAGAGAACAAGCTTATTATAAGCCCTTGGGTGTTAGCCTTTAATATAAGAAACAACAGTAGAAAGTTTATGCAAATACTAAGTCCAAATATTTAGCAAGTGCATATGGAAAAGAACATCAGGAACGAGTTGGTATCACAGGCCTTACATCCCCTAAATTCACGCTTTTCTGTTAGTGCTGTAATAGGGTTGACCAGTCCCACAGTGGGAGAGAAGAAAGTACTGGCTTTTTCCCAGCTCATTCCCTTGTCTACCCCATGCTGTGCCCTTTGAGATCACATATGGTATTTGGTTTGCCAGAAACTTTCAACCAACTCAGGGAGTTCCCACTAGACTAAAAGCATACCTTTCCCCATACTTTTAAGAGCCACAATTTAGGGCATCATATCTTTTGACAGTTACTTGGCTGTGATATACTAGACTTTTGCTGCAGTTCTTATGGGAAAACTGGGGATTGCTGTTTACAGTAGCAGTAATAGACAAACCCGAACTTGCTAACAATACAAAATGAATGACAGAATGGTTTTGGCCAAAGACTTCTGCATTGCCATACCAGTAAGCAATTACCATTAAGCAATCAGGCAAAAACCTGATGGGTCAGTACAAATTAATCTTTGAGACTTAGATGCTTCTAGACAATGGGTTTGTAAAACCCCCAGAATGGAAAAAACCAAAAGGTTTATAGAATTGCTGGAAATGAGATTGGGACATGGTGTACAACATTGAGATGGTGGATGAAAACAGGACAGCTCAAAAGGGATTCCCACTTTGGGGTGCCTTTCTGAGGTGAACATTAAATGATGTGACTGTAATGTTTCAGAAACAAGACCTCTGATCCTTTGGGTCTGCCAGGTCAATGTGAGGGGTTGTGACCTCTCTCTGTCACAAGCTGAGATTCTATTTTATGCTTAATTATCTTTATGGTGATGGCTCAGTGATTTGCTTGAGTGTCACTATCTTGCTGCACCACTGTGTAACTCTAGATGTAGGATAGGAAAGCAATACAACTAGGTGTAAATCAGGGAATCTAGATTAGGTTATAAAATTATGATGTGGTGGGAAAAAAAAATGATGCTGTACAGTGGTGAGGAGTTTTCTGAGCATCATTACAGGTTTTTAAGACTATAGAAAATTTACTATGACAGTGATGGTAAAATAATTATGATGGTAAACCCCATAAAATAGTGAACCTTAACCCTGTGCCATTTTGAACAGATAAAGAAAAGCATAGGGGGTGAACTGTAAGGAAATGTGGATGCATTTTTCCTATAGAAAAATGTTCTTTTCAAGAGAATTAATACATTACTATTACACATAAACATATACATGAAATTAAAAGGACACTATTTAGGTGTGCTATGTTAATCTTCTTGTTAGGCAAATCAATAGAGTAAGATGGTCAAGAATTTTTTTCCCCTCAATTTCTGCTTTATTCAGTGCACAGAGGAGGCACATTACACCTGAAGTGGGTTTATGTAATGCAAGATGCTCCTGTCTGGTACCCTGGCTCTCCTACTGAAGTAGGTAAAAAGCAAGAGGCTAGATGAGAACATAAGTGGTGCCTATATCAGAATTTTCTTGATTTCCAGATCTATTTCAGCACCTTGGTCTATACTGAATACTAAGTTCTGATATCCAGAATGTTGAAATAATTCCAGTAAAACAGATGATAAGGATAAATATTTGTCAGAGAAAGTAAAATATGATGTGGTTGCTGTTAAAGAGAGAATAGGGGGCTAAATGGATCTGTTGCTGTGACCCAGTAAGGCATTGCTTCTGGTTATGCTGGATGCTCATTAATTCAACAATGTCCATTCTGAACACAGAGCTACCTCACACGGGCACATCCCAACCTCCCAGCAAGTAGATATGATCAGAGATTCTTACAATGCCAAAATAGGAGAAGTCTGAATTAACTTTGCACATATAACAGTTTACACTCCAGTACAGAGTGATAAGGCATACCTTGGACTCCACTCTGTTCAGGTAGAACTGGGTGAAGACCATACCTCAGAGATGAATATGAAGATATCACAATTTGTACAGTTTTGCTAATGAGCAAAATTTAATCTCATCAATTGGACTAATTTAATGGTGCTGTCTGGAAAGCCAATTTCCATCTAAAAACTCAGACAGCACGCAGTAATCCTACCCCTGATCCATCTGATGGACGGATTCAAAAGGTCATTCATAAGTAATAAGTTTTGGGAGTAAGAGAAATAAACTGCCAACTTAGATCCAGCCATTTCATTTCACAGCAACAGTTCATGACATTTGATTAGTGTTCCACTTACTTCTTTAAAGGTCCCACGCACATTCATAAATTTATAGATGATATAGGCAGGCACCAGTATCATAGAAGATAATGCTATCCCCCAGCCAATGCGGTTTGCCCAGAGAGGGAAAGTGTAGTCGTCGTAGGTCAGAGGTTTGAAATTTATTATGCTGACTATCACGACAAACTGGAGGAGAAATAATAACATAGACCATAGTCTTAAGATGAAGAAACTTACTGGCAAACTGATTCCATGTGTTATGTTAGGCAATATACTAAGGTATATTTCAAAGCAGCTTTACTATTTACCTTCAATCTGTTTACTTCGTGCTTAAGTTCTTGTTGCATTTACTGGTATTAACAGCTCATTTTAGCTACTCTGGACACATAGAATCATAGAATCAATTGGGTTGGAAAAGACCTCGGAGATCATCAAGTCCAACCCTTGGTCCAACTCCAGTCCGTTTACTAGATCATGGCACTCAGTGCCATGTCCAATGTCAGTTTAAAAACCTCCAGGGATGGTGAATCCACCCTGGTGAAACCNACTAAACAACCCCAGCTCTCTCAGCCTCTCCCCATAGGTCTTGTATTCCAGTCCCTTCACCAGTCTTGTTGCCCTTCTCTGGACCTGCTTCAGCACTTCAGATTATTTAAAGTTTCGATGGGAAGATCTAGTGATTGTTTGCTACTGCCTCTGTTAAACTAGTGTTACAGACGTAAAGACAGGATTCTGTAGTCAAGAAAAACCTCTGCAGGATCTACTGTTTTCCTCTTCTTTGTTTTCCAGGGCCGCTAGGCTTCATTTAGAAGCTTTGTACTTGTTTTTCAATGAGAGGCATAATGCAAGCTCCAGGGTGATACATTTACTTACTTTCCTCCCTTACTTTTGGAGGAAAGGCCAAACAGCCTCAAGACCTGGAAAACAAAGTTGTTTTTTGGAAACAAAGTTGTTTTTTAATTCCTGTGCTACCCTGTCCAGTGCTAGATGCAAGAAGGAAAGAGTGGGGTACCACCCTACTTCCCTCCTGTTAAATCCATATGTAACATTCAGAGTACCTTGATTTGGTTCTCTGGGCCTATACATCCTGCTCCATATATCCAATTTCAAATTAGAGAACTTTGAGCCCAGGGTTTCAAAGACTGCACAAGGAGACTAAGGATGTGGGTTAAAGGAAGCTGATAATGTGAAATCTGGTTAGAAAAATACTAATTCAGTTTAGAGATTTTTCTTGGGTTTATGTACATAGCTGCAGACTGTATGGAGAAAGAGCTTCAAGCACTTCCAGGTGGAAAAAAACAAGTGTACATTGTGATGGCTGAAAGATGCATTACCTACTGCAGATAAAGCAGCACCTTTATAGACTTTGCTAGGAAGGTATTCAGGCCATTTCACCAAGAAATCTTAAGCTACCTAAAGGTTAGACTGACAGACATTCCACCTTTCTCTAGAGAAATTGTTACAACTCATGCTTCATAAAATTAAAATTTTTTGAGCGTCTCCTTGTGTGTAAAACCCAAGGATGCTTGCTGCAGCATTTTTCCTTTCTACTTGAGTCAGCCTTCTGCTGCAAGATGTAGTTCTATATAAGTTTCTTTGTAGAGCTGTGTTTAGATGGATAATTAATACATGCTGGGTAGGTGCTTACAGATGAACTGGGGTTGTAAGGTTTAATATTTAAAAAAAAGGTGGACCTGTCATAAAAGGCTACCCAGTGTATGTTTTCAACACCAATACTGCTTTAAGAATGCACAGCTTTAATGCAATTAATACCTTTCCAAAATCATAGTGAGGTCAAATTTCCATGTTATTATCCTGACATTTTATTTAAAAATATGCATAGGAAAAGATTCCAATATAAAACTGCAGTTTTATAAAAAAACCTGAATCTAACCTTTACACAAAGCAACCAAATTCACACTTTGGGATTTTTTTCCCCAAAAGAAGTGAAGAACTTGTGATTCACAACAGGGAGCTTACAAGGTATATTTAATATGTCTCTTCCGTGTTTCACAGAGATAATTACTGGGTGCAGCCACATATTAGTTTTTCTAAGGTGTCATTCCACAATTTGGGGATCTTTGTATTCTCCAATGAAAAATACATTTTTGTTCACACAATCTCTTATCCTTGGCTAGTTTATTTTCTCAGTAGAATGGTTTGTGTTTAATATGCCTAAGTACTGCGAGGGACAGGGAGGACTCTGCATGAGTGTTCTGTGTTCCCTGAGCAAAGCTACTTTCCTAAAGTCATGTTAAAATAAAGGAGCAGAATTAGACCAAAGCCACAATTAGCTTCTCTTTCATAACTGAAACGTATTATACAAAATATAACCAATGCAATTGAGGAGAAAGAAGAATTAAATTGGAGTGTCTTCTGTTCCTCCCGACAATGTCTGGCACAGCAATGGGTATCCTGCTCTTGGTATCTATTGTGTATTCTGGGAAGCAAAACACCAGTATTCTTTCCATGATGAAATAACTATCAACACTTACCAATAAAAAAGCAGGGCTAACAAATTTCCAGCACAATCTCCAGTAGAGGCCTGGTTTGAAGCCCATCATTTGTTGGATATCTTCACTGAATCTGTCCACACCTAGGATAGATGTGAACACGGCAGTGACGTAATCTAAACTGATGAGATACTGGCATACCCAAAACATATTCTTTTTCAGAAAACAGACATGAATGGCTTCCAAATTAGAAGACACACGAAATAACATTGATCTCCTTTCAATGACTAGATGTGTCTTTGACATCACTGGGTCCAAGACTTAAATGCCTTTGAAGGCACTTCAGGCCTGTTGCAGACAGCATTACCATTGAAAAGAGGCATTTGACAAATATCTAGCATTCAAGTTGTAAATGGGGCACAGTTTTTTTAATAGTTGTGGACTATTGTAACCTAATTACTCCATGCTATAATGAGTACACTGAAGGAAAATCTAGACCCTTGCTCACAAATTGCTTACTTATAATGAGGTAGATTCATATGATTATTAATTTATCAGAGGAGATGTTCCACTTAATGGCACACTAACCTTTCAGTGTTTCACTGAATATCACAGAATTTTTGTTATATCGATTATAAATAAAGTTTTATCACTTTTCCAAGGAACTAGGGCAATGTTTCTTCTGTTCAGTGTAATTATGTTCAAAACTACATCATTTTAGGATGGGATGATTATCACTGATATAAAATGGGGCAAAAAGTATCCTTCTCTGTTTTCTTTAAGAACAAAACAATCTCTGACTTTACACCTTAGAGACACTGGCTCACAGAGATTTCTCTAGTGCATTCTGTCCTGTCAGACTACGTGTTTATAATTTATTACACTTTATGTGTTCAGGAAGTTTACTTTCAATCCTGAACCCCCCTAGGTAAACTGTAGAAATGCAGTTTTTTGCCATGAGCATTTCTTTATTAGAGAGCATGTATAGTTTTCCAAAATGATTGTTTCTCTTCATGCGGATTAGTTCAGTACAATTTATTTAATGTAAATAATTGAGTTAATCCTTTACATGCAACAAGGATGCAAAATATTTACAGGGTCTGGACATTTGAGTGTAAATGTCTCTTTGATTTTCCACCCCGCAGTATTATGTACAAGTGAAGAGAGGTAACTAAAAGGATCTCCAAATGCTCTTTAAATTTAATCTGATTCTATTTGCAGTGCCTTTTGTGAACTTTAAAGTGACTGAATTTCAACTGCTATGAATACCGACTGAAATTTATCATTGTGCAGAAGGTCAAAGACAAGGGCTAGATATCTAAAAAAATTTTATTTATGTGTTTCCAGACAGATGCAGGCAGAGCTCAGACAATGCTTGGTGTTCGATTTCTGCTGAAAATGGTGGAAAAGGAGGCCATGCTCTCAGTCTGCACTGTCCAACACTAGGGTTTTTTGGTGCTACAGGTCTTCAAATAACTGTTCTAAGAATCAGTGAAGTAGAGCATAGTTATAGCTACAGATGACGGTACCTGTATAATATAATAATATAATGGCCAGACTTCGCGAACGAAGATCTGTGGAAGGTCTTTGTACGCCTTCCAGCCTGCGCATTGGATTTATTTTAGGTGGGACACAGTGCGCGCAGAACTGAGCCCACCCTTTAATCCCAAGGTTCATCTGCCGGGGCCAAGCGAGCTTGGACAGTGGCAGCGAGGTCCTCAGGACCTCAGGACGTAGGTGGATTGCCTTACAGGGCTAACGGGCTCCGCCTACCCGGGGAGTTTCCCCGACCGGGAATCGAACCCGGGCCTCGGCAGTTACAGTGCCGTGTCCTTAACCACTAGACCACCAGGGGCTCCTGTAGGGCTTGGATTTTTTACACTTCTTGAAAGCATCTACTCAGGGTTTTTTTGTGATTCTGTATGATAAACCAAAACTGTGGGTTACATGTTTAGTTACAGGAAGAAACAGGTGTAACCACAAATGAAACTCCAGAATTACTTGCTGGAGACCTGGTGGGGAATATGGAAATACTCTCCTTGCTTTTCTAAGTAAAAGACACTTGAAATTTATCATGCGGTCCTGGATAAATACACTGAACTCAAAGAGACTTCCAGTGTAATTTCTGAAGTAATAAACACTGCAGCTTCCTGGGACTGTCACCATTATGTTATGTCATGGTCTATTAAATGGCACAGAAAATTTGTGCATAATATTGTGTTGTCAAGGGAATTAAATCAACATACAAAAAACCAACAGATTAGGAAGAGAATGAAAAGTAGATTTCTATGGCTATAAGAGCAAGTTACCCTCCTCATACTGGGACAACCTTCTTTTACCTGATGCAGAGATCAGAGTTCAGATAGAATGAAAGCCTACACGTCACCAGTAAGTCCCACACCTGCTGCCAGCTAGAACTTTTTAAGTTATTCCGCTCTACAGGCTCAGCCAGTGGCTTCAGAACCACTCACTTGAACAGAAGCCCTCGAGCAGGTCCTGGCCCTGAGGTGAAACTGCTTAGTGGCTGTAGCTGAAATAATTTGTGGGCATGTTTCCAAGAATTAGGGCATAGCTCCAGCAGTTGTTTGGATGGCTGCAAACAATCTTTGTATGGGTTGTTTTCCCCTCCTGTCTTATGTCATATGTCGTATATAGTGTTCTTTTATATATTTCGACTTTTTTCTTTTTTTTAATTTGGAAAGCAAAAATTATTAATACGGCCTTTAATGCTATACATATGATTTACCTGGTGGCAGGAAGGAAGCGAAGCCATACCAGTGCCATTCCCAAAGAATGTGCTAGTGTAAAAGCAAGCAGAACTGTAGCAAATGTCTCCCCCCATGGCAGTGCAGTAAGCTTTCTAAGTTGGTTTGCCCCATGTGTATTTTCATTCTGTGGACATGTGCACATTCATATTCTCTCATGCCAGCCACACATACACACAAAACCACCTGTGAGCAAAGGTGAGTAGCAGCACTCAGTGCTTGGACAAGTTCTCTCCCTTCTGGAAAATCAAACGGCTGATCTTTGGTTGGGGTGGTTGGTTTGTTTGTTGGTTGGGTTTTTTCTGGGTTTTGGTGGTTTTTTTCTATATCAAAATCAGTTTTTGGTCTGAAATTTCAGTCTGAGGAATTTTTTTTTTTTTTAATCATTTAAGTAATTGAAAGCAATGCAATTGCAGTTAAGGATGAATATCACTGAGAGCTTGTACTGAGCTTATTCCTGTTGTTCAGGGGGGTGTGGGTGTTCACAGTGAAGTCTGATTGAGTAGAGATTTTCCTGGAACTGAAACCAAAGAGTGGCTTTGTGCCAGTGGGAGAGATGTCTGGCTTTCTTTTTAGAATATTAATCAGAAAAATGGTATCAGGGTTGCACGTCAGGAAACTTGGTAACAAGCTCACAGACATAACTAAAGTACATCTGCATAGTAGAACAAACTAGCTCTCCCTTCTCTTACATCCACAGTTGGCCTTTGCAAGAAGAAACTTCATAGTAAGTGGTCATAGGTAAAATTTGAACTAAATTTCCATGTTTTTAGTCTGTGCCAAAATGTCAATGCTTGCCTTCAGGCTGGCTTAATATTCAGCTGGGTCATTAAGGCAACTGGGGTCTATCAGAAAAAAGAGGTAGACAAGATCATGCCAGATTTAATCAGTTTAAATAGCACTTGGGGCTGTAATAAGTTCTTTATAAAGCAACAGGTCATGCTGTGTCAGTAAAAACATCTGTCAGTGCCTAAGAAAAATGAATAGCTATTTTCCTCAGAGAGGCAAGAGGGAGAAAGGAAAGAATGGTAAAGGACAGAGGGTGTAAAATAAAATTTGACTAACCTTGGCTTAGTTTGTGAACCACACACAAAGCTTAGCTATTGTAAAGTGCAGTAAATCCCGTTTTAATAGTAGCAGAAAATAACTTGCCCTCACTAACTGAAGAAGCCTCTGCTTCCAAGCTAAGCTATGAACACTCTTCTGCATTCAGCTCTTTTATGGGGATTAAAGACAGTTGTCTGTGAGATACAGTGCCTCTGCTATTTTGAGAGACAACAGCATATGTGCTGCTAGCTCCATGCTGATGTTGGGTGACACAATTAGTACATTGAAGCTAGAAACTATTTCTTTAGTAGCTTTATGCATGAATGTTATTCTTTCACCTCATTCACTCTTCAACAATTTTTAGCTGCAAGATAAAGCTTGTTTGATTAGAAGAACACGGTGAGGCAAAATGGATGCATAAATAAGTGACTGAGGGAGGCAAATGGCTGTGAGAATCATAATGTCTAAGAACCTTCTGAATCACACATTAATTATAAGCACTATGTCTGAATAGAAATGAAGATGACTTTCAGGGGAAGAACAATCTTACTGGGAATCAGGGCAGCTAGTTTAATACAGACTTCAAGGGAAGAAGAAAAGGGGGAACAGGTGATTCTGTCTTTAGGTTAACGTACTTGCTTTGAAAGTAGCAGGAATAAACCTGCTACTGCAAATCATCAGAGTTGTTAAATACTGGCAAAAGTAAAAACTTCTCCATCCCATCACAGTCTCTTTCAAAAGACAGTGTTCTTTGGCTCTGTGCAGTTTCACAGCTTGGCCCACTCAATGTCTGCATTCCTGTCACTGTTCATGAATCGGGTGAAAATCACTCTATGAAACCTGACTTGTCCTTGTTTCAAGTGTACAAGGCTATGCTGTTTGCCCTTGAAACAATATGTAAGTCTGCCATGACCACTTGGAATTTTAGAAAAGGTTTTGCACATGCAAAATGAAGTGCTTACCATAAAACCAGGAAACTCCGATTGCCTCCATTAGAACAGCGAACAATATTGAAGTCCCAGCTGCAAATGTGTCCAGAAGTGTGAGCACATAAATTCCACCCTGGCATTGGGGAATTGAGAGATGCAACAAAACAGAGTTCCAGATAGAATAATCTTGGTAGTTTAGTATCTACTTAACAGAAATCTGCTTTACTTCAAACATTATCTTAACCCAAGTATTTTAATATGGATCTGTTGCTGCAGACACAAGTTCATATTTGCATGCAAAATAGCGGAATCAGACTTGCAACT
The DNA here is from genome assembly GCA_013397135.1 of Pachyramphus minor. Taxonomy (NCBI): domain Eukaryota; kingdom Metazoa; phylum Chordata; class Aves; order Passeriformes; family Tyrannidae; genus Pachyramphus; species Pachyramphus minor. The sequence continues at coordinate 47,947 of VYXB01010816.1, read as the reverse complement.
ATCCTAAAGAGTCTTCTTTTCATCCCTATCCTCGCTTAACTGGGAAACATAAGCCTCAGCTTAGCCTGATTAATGAGTTCTCTTGTCATTGCTGTTCAGTGGGAGTTGAAGGCACTGGCTGTTTAGGGAAATATTCAGCAGCTTGTTGGGCAGGGCCTGTCTAGAGCAGTTAACGAAGACCTTCCTAAATTAATGGTAGAAATGGACCTCTACAGGTTTCCACAAGCCCTTATCAGTCAGTTTGTTCCTGGCCATTTGTTCTGTAGTCCAGTGAATCTGCAGTCTTAGACAACTTTTTGCCTTGTTTTACAATGTGCTGTGTATTTGTGTCATTTGGTGTATTTTGCTCATTTTACTGAGTTTGGGCTAACAAGAAATGGAAGACTATGCTATGTTTACTTGTTTCAAAATGAACCTGGATAAAGTGTTTCAGGACATTCTTTGTCACTTGGAAACAACTGAAATGTTTACAGTAAATTTTTTTAAAATCTTCTTTTATAACCAAACTTAATATGACTATGTTTGTTCAGAAGGGGAGGAACAAAGGAATCATTTTACATGTTTTTCCCCTAATGGTATAAATAACTTTTGTACTATTTAGATCTGTAGGTGATTTTAATCTCTGTAATCAGTTTCCTTTTTCTTTCTTATAAAAAGATGTTTTTCTAAAACAGCTGTGCATATTTACAAAAATAGAGAGACCAGTACTTAGGCCTGGTCTAGGTTTTTAATTCTGTGGGGATTCGTCCGGAAACTGAATGAACTTTAGTTGTTGTGTTAGAAAGAAAATGTTGCTTATTGAATGACATTTGAGTTTGACCTCTTGTTTTTGCTCTACACCTGCTCCAAACGAATGTCTTTGCTATCAAACTTGGTGAAGTGAATGACAAATATGATTTTGTAAGAAGTATATTTGTTTCAGAAACAGCTGCTTTTGTATATACAGCCTTAACGTTTTGGAGGGCAAAATCAAACATGAATTTCAAGTGATGGTCTCGTATGGGTCATTCTTTTCATTTTGTACACATTAGAAATGTTGTTCTTCAGTTATGTATACTAATACATTTGGAAAAGTCCAGGCAGTTTTGTGAATTGCAGTTGGAGGGGTGAGCTTAAGTCTTAACAGCTTAAAAGCTGGAGTTAGGTTGTTGTCTTGAACTGCTTTAGTTCACTTTAAGGCAGAGGAATTGCACACACTGGCACCTGGTCAGGCTCTTAACACTGAATTTCTTCTGATCTTGTACTTCAGGAAATTTTATTCCAGTTGAAACTTAGAATAAAGAAGGAGCATGTCCAGTTTTTAGGTATCAATAGAGGTAGCACGGTATTAAAAGGATAGGTATTTTACACGATATATCTACTTTTAGTGTCTCAAATGTTTCCCAGTTTGAGGAAACCACAGTAAAAATATTGGGATATTCTTTTAGTGTAAGAAGAACTTTGTTATTTATGAACTTATGCCATTTCAGTAATCTTAATAATAGGTTTGGAAACCATTTCTAGGGATGGAGAGAGGTTCAGCACATCTGCTTTCACAGTGGCTACCTCATGTTTTAGTTGTTTCCTAACACTTTTGGCATCTTTGCTTACAGGCCTTTGTTTTTGTTTTTGTTTTTTTTTCCTCAAATAAAGGAAAGTTCTCTCCAATCTAGAACACTGTGATTCTCATTCTTTCGTTAGTTGTCAGATGAGGCAAATCATTCAGGGTGATGGTAGTGATAAACACAGTCCATAGATGTTCAGGATAAGTTATCTGTGTCCTTTCTTGTGGTGTTAAGAGTAAGAGATAAGAGTAAGGGAACATGAAGAAACACATGGGTTAGAGGAGATCATTATTCTACACTCCTTTAATAAGAAGTGAGTGCTTCTTACTTGCTTCAAGAAAAGAGCAGCGAGATGACTAAGGGTCTCTTCACATGAAATTCTTAGTTCAAAGCAAAACCAAACCAAATAAAAACCCCCAAACAAACACAAAACACACAGAACCAAACAAAACCAATAGTAGCCCAGTCAGCTCTTTGGAACAAAGATTTAGTTTGCTTGATAGCTATTGATCTCGTGCCAAAAACCAGAGAAGCCTCATATATATAAGATTAAAAGTGCTGTTCTGACCATAAGTTAAAGAACTGACATTTATAAAAAAGTCACCTGAACCTATCCATACTTCTATCTGATAAGGTTAATTGCATTTTTAAGGTAGGATGCTGATGGAAACTTTTGTTGTACTTACATTGGTGATGCAAAAAAGGGCGAGTAGAAAAGTGCCAAAAGAAACACCAAAGGTGAAGAGCTTCCTGTGCTGTTTCAGAATGTGGAAATCATCTGCCAGGCCAGTGATGACAGCCTCCATTCCACCCATCTGAGGGAGGGAAGGCAAGAGCTCTGGTTAAACCCTACTGACTGCTGTAAATACAGACAAAGAACGTAAAGCAGATGGTAGCATAAATACCCAACTCCTCTATGATTTCTGACATTTCAGCTGCAAATCACTGGAGTTATAAGGCTTAATTTTCTTGTGGCAAAGAACACAGGAAATTGTCAGGGAACTCAAATGTGATGGTTGTTGCCTCCACAGCCATATCCTGTGAGGATTCTTTGCTGACTCAGGACAATAAGTACTTTGGGAAAAATAATATACATTTCAATATACTTTGGAGAAAAAGCTGGTAGATTAAGTAACTAAACTTCTTAAGGTATTTCTTATATAAAAACAGGCACCTTGAGGAAATATGCTGAACAGAGATTCACTTTAGCCATCTAAGCAACTCCAGTTTGACAAAAATCTTTACAGACCTGGAGGAATTACTACCTAGGAAGCTTGATGTTATTTCTTTTTGTTGACAACATGAAAGAATTTTACTTTGTTTTCTAGAAGTTAATGCTGAATATTAGCCCTTGTTTTGCAATGTAAGAAAGGTACTTTCCAAATTTTCATTGAAATTGCTGGCTTATGTAGGTGGTTATGAATTTTAATTTCTTTCCATTGATGAAAACATTCTGTCCCTACTCACCAAGAAGCTATGACAATTAATTTCAGTCTTTTGTCACAATAAATAATTTCATTTAATATTTTTGGAGAGGCTGGATTCCATGATTTTTGTGATACTAGAAGACCATGGCAAGATCTGGAGTGCTTGGTGCAATACAATAGGTGAGTAGTAGGTGCTGACATAGCCTGTCCCTTTCCTGTAAGAATTTGATGAAACCAGCAGCTCTGGTTGAAATCTGCAGTAGAGAATCATCAGTTTAGAATTTGAACGATTCCTGTCTAGAGCCATAGAGCTGGGGTCAGTGGACCCAATTTTTCTTTAAAGGTAACTCATGTTTCCAAGTAAAATGCCCCAAAATATCATGTAGGTTTGTATTTCCCACTGTCTCAGGGGGCATCAGTGGGTGTCCTGCAGTTAAGATAGATTAATATTTGATCTTTTCAGAAGTTGCTACTGTGTTGGCACTTAACTGGTCATTGAACTTGAAAATGGAAAGAGACAACTTGGACTATTTTGGAAAAAGACCACTTCTTAACGTATCATGATTTATTACCCTTGTTAATTCCCTACGCCAAGCCAGATACCCACTCCAAAAAATGTTTCCAAACATTTGTTCTGCTTTCTGCCCTTTTCACTTGCTTGCTTAAACTTGCATGGTCAGATTTCTCTTTCTTTAACATTGTGACAGTTCCATTTTTGTACAGCCCATTCAATTTTTTTGTATTTCTGTGCCAGCGGAGGCTTATGTGCATGAATAAAAGTAGTCATGTATAATTATTCCTCTCTAGCTTTTGGGTTATTTGATTTTTAGCTTTAAAAATTTTAATTTTCCCTTCAGGGACTTGATCAGTCAGATGTGGGGGGAGAGTTGAGAAGATCACCATAAATAGTACTGCATGACCTGAGTTTTCCTTGGGAAATAATGACAAATCCCTTCCCTTTTAGAAAGAAAGAGCTAAACTTGGCCACAGTTCATTAGTTCACAGTATTTAATTAGCTCCACAAGAAAGACCTTTCTCCACTTGTAGGAAAAGTGTGTTCTGCAATTTAAAGCTGTGTCTTTGCCACTCAAATATTTCTTTACGTTGTCTTAAATTTGCTGCTGTTGCAATGTTAACAGTTTTGGATCTAAACACTTCTGAGCATTTATTTTCTCCTTAATTCTGTCCTTTTCCTACTGGTCATTCTTGCTCTTTGACTGTGCTAAATTCTTCATTTCCATCCTCCATGTTTGCTTACAGTGGAAAAATGGCCAAGCTACAAACCCAGATATAATCTCCCCTCCAACTTTTGTATAAGGATTCAGATCTTAGTCTATAAAGACAAGCTTCAGTGAACCTGAGCTGGAATCCAAAAATCCAAACATTTCTGAAACATTTATACTTGAATCTGACCTTTACAGCTCAGCCCTCACTCCACAAGATCTCATTCAGCTATTTGCCAATGAATATCAAAGCTTCCCGCTCCAACCTCATTTTTCTTAGTTTTGCTCTTCTCCATGTCGATTTGTTCTTTCCCTTTCTTGTCCTTGAAAATGAATGAATTTTCCTGAGGTTCTGAGCAATGGAAACACTGTTTTGCCATATCCAGCAAGACATTCCTAGATAAACTCTGTCCATTCAGAACTACAAAAGAGACTTCTATGCTTTGGAATAGTGAGAAACCCCTACCCTACTAATGAGGATGAATGTTTGTTCGTGGTTCACTATTCCTTAAAGACCCTATCTGGTATTTCCAGAAATTAATCAACCTTTAAGCTAAATATAACAGGATGTCTTGATGCCTCTTAAGCAAGAACAAAGCAGCACGAAAGTTGTTTGGGGACTTGGAATATTTTGTGGGATGAAGTCTCTGTGATCTTGAATATCATGATGTAGTAAAACCTCTCACATTATGCAAAGAGCAAATACACTTATTTGACTGGACATTTTACAGTAAGATTGTGGTAAAATGAAACCATTATGAAATATTCTGGTGTGATTTTTAAATTGTGACTAAATTTACAGGAAATTCTGTATCATTGCTTGTAGAAAGAAACTTCAGACATTGTGTGTCTTAAGCAGATGGATTTTAGCACATATAAAAATCCCTTCTAGAAACCACTTCACTTAATGTCTTACTGTGTTTTGCAAGCAGGGTTCCAAAACCTTATGGCAGGTTCATAGTAGTAATAGTTCATAGTAGTGTTGTTGGGTTATACCTTTAAACGGTAATAATTGTTGATGAACAGCCCCACTGCAAGATCATAAAAAAAAGTAGCAGTGAGCAAATATTTTCTGGCTTGTAAAAGATTTGATCTTTTCCTAAACCTCTTAATGACTGTGAGTCTTTAAAATAATACTGGGAGTAATACTATTGCTCTCTTGTCTGAGTGTGAAAACAGATTCAGGGAATGCAGAATGTTTATTTGAAATGCAATCCCCTGCTTGAGGTTGATACTTCTCCACTTACAGAATATAACCGTAAAAGAAAAATGTCAAGGTGAGAAGGAAAAATTACTCACAGAACTGTCGATGCCAAGAGTAAGGAGCATGATGAAGAACACCACAGCCCAAAATGTAGATCCTGAAAGAGTTGAAATTGCCTCTGGGTACAGGATGAAAACTAAGCCAGCTCCTGGAATAGAAAACAGGAAAAAAAAAAGTATTACTAAATGATGTTCCTTATCAACACAAAATTGCTCATTTTAGTAAGATAAATTATGAGTAAGTTGACTTTTACTTCAATTCCCATTACACTCTGATTGGCTGTTAAAACAAAATTTGCATTATACCAAAAATATATCCAAAATACTTTAATTAACTTGTGACAATTCGGTATTAAAAAAAAAAAATCTATGCCATTCTTTCCACTTTAAATAACCTTGTATGGGATTTGCAGCCTTACTGGCTATTTTTCAGCAATGTGGTAGAGAAAGAACCATGTGGTGTGGATGCCACTGTTTGGCAGGAGAACTCTTGAGTGTGATGAGCGTTACTACTGAAAGGACAATACAGCTGAGCTTACCAGAACCATCAAAACCAGTCAAAGGCCTATTTGTTGCACAGGCAACACTTGAGGGGGCAAGATGTTGGGGAACCTCAGTTCAGTAGAGGTGAGATGAATCAATACTATTTAGAGTTCACATTTCAACAAGGCATTTAAACACAGGGTTCTAGTTCTAAGCAAGTTAATGCAAACTACTATTAATATAAACACGTGCAAAAAAAATGGTGAACAAAAAGGGTAAAATTAGTATAAAATTAACTTCATACCTTCAGTAGCTACATCCTCAATTTTAACTTTGTGCTCATGAGCCATGTAGCCCAATATGGAGAAAATTGCGAATCCTGAGATGAAGCTCGTGACACAGTTAATGGTACTCGTCAGCAAAGCATCCCTAATTGTGGAGAGAGGAACAGCCCAGTGAGGGGGAAAAAAACCAAAACCACTTTAAGAACTAGATAGGGATTGTCTTTTTTTTTTTTTACTTTCCATCCTTCAGTTCACTATGTATTTATAATATTTGTACTTCCTGAATTTATATTTCATAGGACAACTTAAAGTGATTCTTGTTTGCATTCCAAAATGGAATGTTAGCAATATGTAAATGTTGGAATTTCTCAGAAGGTGCAGAGCAGTTTTGTTTGAATTTCCATGGCGGTGATTCAGCAAAGCACTTACCAACTGTCTTGATTTAAAGTGCAGTCCTAAATTGGAGCTCAACATAAAAGATCAGAAATATAATCCCAAAGCACAGAAACACTTCTGGAAACTGGAATCTTTCTGCTATTAGTTCCTGGACCAATAAGATTTCACCCTGTGTTCACTGTTGCGCTTAATAGTACTTTTGAAAGGCAAACACCAGCACAGTTTACACAGCTGTCTAAAGTCCAGACCTAATCCCATTCTGTTTTTGCAGTGCAGCAGATATCTTGGCAGGTCCCTGTTACTAAAATTTCAGTAAGGAAGACAGTGTTACAAGATTTGGGTTGGTTGCTATGTCTATGCAAAACTCACCGTCATTAACAAGTGACTGGAGATAAAGATAGCTCAGTTCTTATTCCAGCTGCAGTTAGAGTAAAACAGGATAATTTTGCAGTAGTAATGAAAGAATAGGCTCTTACCTGTAACAGTTGTTGTCAAACTTATTGTAACTGGCAAATGCAATTAAAACACCAAACCCAGCTCCTAAGGAGTAAAATATCTGAGTAGCTGCATCAATCCACACCTGCATAATGACACCAACATGGTCAGTGTCAGTTCAGTCCACAGGGATGCATCAGGACAAAAGCAAGATGAGTACAAAGCAACTGGCTTTTGGAAAACAATTGGCATTCATGCTTGTGGGAGTATAAGTGCCTCCAGCCCCAGTGTGGTGTCACATGGAGCATGGTCATGGTCTGGAATGGCTTAACCTGTTGGCAAGTTCTTGCTGCGTGGGCCCTGCTACCTGTGGGGTGAACAGTTGTACTCTGAGATTTCACTGAGTACTGAAAGGATTACATGTTGTTTCTCCTGGGTGGCAGAAATACACTTCCAACAGTCCTTGTTCCAAGTTAGTTTGGAATGTACAATCAGAAAACTAAAAATAGTTAATGGCTCAAGAGTTACAGGACATTTTCTTTCCCATAATAGAGCTTTCTTTGTGTGACTGTTAGTGCACTTTATATGGTGCTTTCTTGATTCAGAAGCTGAAGCACAGTTGATGTGCTGTGAACAGAACCAGGCAGGTTACTTGTCAGCTTTCTCACTTAGCTGGAGGAGTTGCAGAAGAAATTACAGTTCATACAGGACTCTTAGGTATCGTGGATTTCTTTCACTAAATAGCAAGACAATCCTATAACACTAATTCCTCGCTCATTCTTTTTATATAGAAGTTACATCTTAATATTTTATTTTCACACAAAGTTTGATATCTAATAGGGTTGTAGTCTCTTAAAAGCATTTATGTGGATAAGAATGCAGAAGGAGGGATGAAAAGCCTTTTATATTTTTTCTTGGTTTTTAAAAATTTCAGATAATCCTTGTTGTTAACAAAATTCCTGTGGATTTTTAATATCAATTTTGTTCAAACTATAACTAGGTCTGCATGGTGCCACCATAAAGCACTTGTTTTTTGTGGTTCTCTAGCTCTTTTGTGTCTTACCAGTGCGATTGCATTCATTGTGCTTCCCCTTTCTTATTATTCAAGCACCCTTAAGCATGTGCTTAAGTCCTATTGATTCAAGTAAGACATTAGCTCCTGCTGCCTCCCAAAGGACTTATGCACTGTGTCTGTTGAGTAAGAGTCTTGGCTCTTAGTAGCTGATTAGGAAACAAACTGAGAAGATCAAGGTGAAGGTTAAAAAGAGCAGAAACCAGAAATTCCTTTACAACGAAAATTAAATGCAAAACATTCCCTTTGTTCTACCAAAGCAGGATGTGAAGCAGACAGTGGGGCCGGTTCTGCTGTTGATGCTCATGTTCTCTGTTCACTTTAGCTGAATCTGATTGATGCATGGTCTAACATATTTTATGATAGGATATTATTTTTATATGCATGAAAAATGAAAAAAAAAAAAAGAAGCCTTTTACAGGAGGCAGCCATCAGTCTTTCCAGCGTTCTTCAGTGTTTCTCATTTTAACTTATGTGCATATTCTTTCTTGTGCATGTGGATTTACAAAGTTACTGTACTGTAAGGAGACGAAATACTGTGTGCAGCACCAGGTGTTATATAATCTTCAGAGTGAGTGTTGCCTCCATGTCTGGTTTAACTCCCTAATTAACACTGATGCCTTTAGCAGAACACAGGTTCTGTTTTACACAGATGTTTAACATATCCATTTATGCAGTGGAGATAAGCCTCGTGACTTTGTAGATCTTGGGCTTCAGCAAGGAACATACCTAGTCACCTGTCTAGTTAAAAGGCCCTCAGGTGAATATCTGTTTCTCCTTTTTATAGAGACACGATTGTGGACTCAATATCCTGAGGTGTCTCAGGGCTTGCTCAGTGCTGTGCAGGATGTGGCTCCATAAAATCAGGCACACCTTGACATTGATCTGGGTGCTCTAAGGTCTTCTAGAAAAGCACTGGTAGAGCCCTCTGTACTGGCAGAGCCAGTACTCTTTATGACTTATGATCTTTCTTTGTTAGATTTTTTTTTCATTTGGAAGTAAAAAAAGAATCATAAATCAGACCCAGGAATGCACTGACACAGAACTAAAGTGGGATTCTATTCTTTGCAGCCTGGCTGAACTAAGATTAAACAACAAGACTATTTCAGCAGCAGGTATCCCAGTCTCCAAGAGGGGAAAGCCTGACACAGCAAAGCAGTTGGTGAAACTTGTCTGCGTAACTGCTATTTAGTCTTTTATTACTCTAGAGCAACTTGTTGTTTTTGTCTGAAAAATTCATTCTTAGAAACAAGTAACTTTAGGGTCACTTAGATAGCAGCTGCCATGAAAGAGCAGTGCACAGAGTATCCTTCCAGAAGCAGAAGGCGGCTATGATTATGGGGACCTAGATCCCGAGCTGGTGTAAGCTGGCACAGCCCCATGGACATCGAGTTGAACTTGTGATGCTTTTCTCCAAACAGCTCTTAAAATACACAAGAAAAGTTTAATCACCTCCTTTGTTCATCCTTGCATCTTTGTATTTATGTATATGAACTACTGGGGTGGCTACTGCCTTGTGATTGAAGTCCCATATTTGAAGTCTGGTTTTACTGCTCCATAATAGAGTGAAATGGGGTCTGGGATCTGGTAGTAACTTCTGTTATTGAAGAAATGCCAGTTTTCAAATTTAGTATTAAAAAGCCAGGGAAGTATTGTTCTGCTAAGAGTACATAAAATATTCTAACACTCAAGGTCTCGAAAAATCAAGATAGGATTCACTGGAAAGGTACAGTGCAACTATGGACAGACTGCAGACTGTTCTGAAAGCTCCAAATTTTCAAGATGATGCATTTACTTCTAAGAGAATGAAGTCATTGCTTTTCAGTTTTATAACTATTTGAATGGCCTTGTGACCCATCCATAGAGACACCACTGTCTTATAAATGATTTATGGTCATTTTAGAACAGTACAGGTAAAATCTCTCTGTAATCATCAGATCTTTGTTTTTTGTAGGTCTGAAATCCCGGTAAGCTCATGAGTTAGTGACTATACTTGTAGATCTTGCTTTACAATGTATGAAATAAGTCTTAGTTCCAAGTTACCCCACAAAGTAAATTGGTTTGGATATATTTGATGTTGTTAATGTTGTTAAAATTATATAGTGAAATGTAGATTACTTTCAATAGCAAGCAAAATCTCATTTGTATGAAGGACCATGGTTTGAATAGGTGAGTTAGTCCTGACTTTGTAAGTTTAGCAAGGTTTGCGTAGGCCAGGATTTTTGTTTAATAGGTTAATCTTAAGCTAGTAAATAAAAAGGCAAAATCTGCTTCTTGAGGGAATTCTTAGCCTTTTGAGAACTAAATTTTTGCATGACTCCATTTTCTTGCATAAAAATATTGTGATTTACTGGGTGCACAGTCAAAACATGGACTTTTTTTAAGTGTTTGCCACACCTGTAACTGCCTTCATACAAGTGTTTTGTGACCTGAACTGTTTGGGTTCAGTGTGAAATAGTCCTATTATGGAGAGAGTGGGAAAGTTAAGACTATCAGAGACAGGGGACTAGTGCTCATGCAGAAGAAATGTGGCTATACAATTTCAGAAGTTAGCTGTAATATGCTCAGGTTTAATAACAAGGTAGCAGGTTTAATAACAAGGGAATGAAAGCAGAAAAGTACACTTACGGTGGCTTCTTTTAATCTTCTGAAATCTATGTGCAGGTACGCATTTATTCCGTTGTATGCACCAGGGAGGGTTATTCCGTGTATTAGTAAGACAAATAATACAACATAAGGCAAAGTGGCTGTTATCCAAACAACCTGCAGACAACAGAAATCCCAAAGACTGATGAGCTCTTACAGAAGATTTAAGAACGTGTGATAAGTACAGCTGGCATTTTCTTGGTTTTGTCCATTCAGTTTGATGGAGAAGCTCTTTACAGGACATCTTGGGGGAAAATGCTGTTATGTATCATGAGTCTTTTCATATATAAGTTACAGATATCAGTAGAAGACAGTTTTGACAAACAGAAGACACTACCAATATGTGTTACACTACTGATGAGCTGCTCAGCTCTGTACCATTTACTAAAAGAAGTGCAGTCGTATTAGGTGATACTTTCATGGAAACGTAGAAAAAGCTCTCAGATGTTTCCAACCCTAGAATTTCTCTTGAGGTGGTTTCTGAGGGATGTCAAAGAGTATCTCTAAATGACTTTGATCAGGTCTTTCTTTTGACATGGAGTGTTACAACACAAAACCAAAGCACTCAGTGCCATTGAAGCATTAATACATTTGGGTAGGATGCACATTTAAGACAATTTTGAGTATTTAAAAATATTTTCTGGATGTGATCACTTTTCACAATTCAGAGGTTTTTGATGAATTGAAAATAACATGCTAATAAAATTTCCAGTTGTAACAGCACACAAGCAAAACTTGCAAATAAAATAAAGGCTGAACTGGGATTGTGTATTTTTGTTGTACATATGTGAAGGTCTCTCACATGGTTTGGTCCCTGAGGATCCCTCAGAAGCAGTGATTTATTGTCTTGCTTTGTAAAATTAGGAGACTTCTTAAAGGAGACAAAGAACGCAGTTGAGATAGAAGGACAATATTAGCTCTACCTTTCCTGAAGTCTTCACGCCTTTCCACAGACTAAAGAAAAGAATGATTACCACCACCAAGAGGCAGAGGGAAAGCTGCCAGCGAGGCAAACCAAGGTCATGGATCCCACGGCTTTCGTGCAGGTGCAGAACTCCTCGCCTACACACCAGATATACAGAAACAAAGCCAAGTCACTGCAGGAAAAAGGATTTTACATATCTCATGCTGTGGGCAGCACGAAAGGATGCTGCACTGCAGCAGGACTTGCCCCGCTGGCATCACTAGCAGCGAAAGCTGTTTTCTGAAGCCATGTATTGGCTTCTCCCCTCACTGCCTTTATGGTCTCACGGGCCCCAGTGAGTCTGTTTAGCACCACAGTGCCATAATGATAGCGTGCTCTCCTTCACTGGAAGTGTATAGGGCTTTTGGAAGTATCATTGGTTTGTTCTTACTTGAACACTGAACAATGTCCAGAGAGGGTGCAGAATCTCTGTCCTTGGAGATTTTAAAACTTGGCCAGTAAATGCCTTCAGCAGATTAATTTACTTTTTAAGTTAGCCTTGCTTTTGGATAGGGAGTTAGATGACCTTCAGAGATGTCTTTCAACCTAAATTGTTTTGTGATTCTAGATAAGCGAACAGCTGTCTTCTTGCAACTTGAGCAATTTCAACCTTATTTTCAATTTCTCTTTGAAGAGGTTATTTTGAGGGTGCAAAAAAGTACCTCAAAAAAAGGATAGGAAAAGCAACAGTTGGTAAATTTAAATTGGATATAGTGCTCTGTGATATTCACTGAGATAGTGGAGTGATAGCAGACGCAATTCTGTTGCTTACCAGGGCACGTTAACTCTTTTGAGACCTACAGAGAGAAATGGAGTGTTGAAAAGAGCCTTTGTCCTGGAGAATGCTGATATTCAGTTAAGGTGTCAAAACACATTGCGTGCAACAGGCACAGGGATATGGAAGACATGTTATAGTGGATTTCTCTTCCTTTAACTCAGTTCTGTGCTATGAGGTGTCTCTTGCTGCTTTTACAGCAGAAATATTTTGCTTCACTGAAAATGGTGTTTGCCAGGAGGAATGGCATTGTGGCTGGAGCCCTGCTCCAGAGCTGAACTACAGAGCAAACTCCTGGTTGTGATATAGACCCACAGGATGCTGTCTCAGGGATTCAATTTGTTAGTGTTTCATTGCCCATCCAGATAAAATGGTCATGACCTTCCTTGTCTCCTCTCCTGTATCACCCTTTGTTTGCTATGCACTGCTTGGGCAAAATAGAAAATCTGATCTCTGTTGGCTTCTCTTAGGCCCATAATAGTACAAACAAATCAAATCAAAGAAGTCCTTTTCACTGGAGTACCTTGACATGTTTTATGAAAATAAGTGCATTTTAGAGAAACCGCAGGACTGTGTGATTTGCCCTCCATGACTGCAGACATGTAGGGACTAAAGCCTGAGGAGTCTAATTCCAGGCCCATTGTCGGTCCCCCTACAATCTCTTACTAGATGTTAGTCCTTCAGAATTAACTTCAGCACCTGTCTTATCAAGTAAGAGATGAGTGAGATAGGACAAACCTGTGTGAACTTCAGTGAGGAAAAGTGAAAAATGTCTCTGTACTACTTAAACTCTGGAAACACATAGGGAACATTAGGTCCATTAGAACAACCCTTCCAGTAATATGAAAAAGTTGTATACAATTCCCTTTGGATCCCTAAAGCATTATGATCAGCTAAGAACTGTATTAGTTTGGCTTCTGTAGTTTCTCCTGTTTAATAAGAAATGCTATATTTTTGACTGTTTCTGTGATTAATTCCCAGTTGGATACAAGACAGTGGTAGAAAGCATCTTCCTAATTTAAGCAGCTGATCTGTTTCTGTTGCTTTGTTAGGCTATTAACAAGTGAGTCATTGAAAGGGTAGTGAACGTGTGTTTGTGGCATATATTCAAGAATGTTCCTATTTAGAAAGTATGAGGTGAATTTAACTCTTATTTTATATATATATATATGTCAATACAGTTAGACAACAATATAGCTGTTATCTGTGGAAGCAGTGAAACAGAGAGGCCGACTTCTTGATATCTCAACTAAAACTCCAATATCTTTAATTAAATGTAAATAAATAGATAGGTTTCACTCCACTTTTGCTTAAAGTGTGAAAAAAAGCAACTTTTATTGCTTCTAATGAAGTAGAACTTGATAGAGAATTCACAGTGTAAGTGAATCCTGGGCAGGGGTGCCTGATTCCATCCTAAACTTACCAGCTTGGGCAGTGGTAAGTACAGCCAGGATAAGAGTGACAAGTTTCTGATCAGAACATCTGTCCAGGATCTTTAGAGGGTTTTGGCAATCTGTGCTATCACAGTTACTCTGCTAATGCCACCAGAGCTGGGTGTTATAAACAAAGTCCTTTGGAGTACAATAGGTAGGTCTACTCAGAAAAACTTATTCTGAACTTGCATTCTTTGTGCCCATTTAACTTGTGCCCAAGTATTTTTTTCTCCTTGTCCGTGTGCTTGCTTTCCAAGAAGCACCTAGCAATGTGTTTTAGTGCTTGGAACATGTGCCAGAACTGCCATTTCAAATGTGGGATTCCCAGGATTTTCAGGAGAATCTCCATTCCAAGAGTTCTCCCTTAATGAAGGCAAGAGATCATAAAATAGGAAGAGAAAAATACTATTGTAACCAGTCAAAACAGCTGTGTAACTGAGCAGCTGAGCAAGGAAATCTTTAGAGACAGATGCTGTTTCTGTGATCTAATTCTGGCAGGTCTTGCTTCCTTTTCCTTTCATTCTGGGGTGGATGGGGTTCTTTTGTTTGTTTGTTTTTTTAAATTTTCTTTTTCTTTGTGACCTCTGAAGATAAGTCATAAAAGCTTTCCAAAAGATGCCGTTTTTGAGGATTGCTGGTAAGCAGTTAATGAATGTTTACCTACTAGAACCTACATTTCCATTCTGGTGGCACCATAAGGTATAACAAACCTAGTGATTTAGGTTAAGATGTGCTGACATCTGAAGGAAAGAACCAGTGGCCAAAGCATTAGATGGACGTATGAGATGGACTAAGATTTTTTGATGTAAAGAATAAAGCTCTGTAACATTCTTTGAAAAATAGTGGGTTTTTTTTTTTTTTTTTTTTTTTTTGAGGAGGAGGGCAATTTTAAAGGAACTTTGCATTCTTCATCTGAATTAGCATACATCAATAATGCTACAGAAAATCCAGTTAGCTCAATTATGCCACAGTTATTTCACATCAGGGAGTGCTTATTTCAGGAACAGCTGAGGCTGTTTTAAGCCTGTCTCTGTTAAGGCAAGTTGAGTGATAAATCCCTGACTGGGTCTTTTAGATTGTACTCAGCCACTTCCCTTATACTGGCTACACTGAGGAAAATATGAAGAAAGACATAGTGCAAGATTCCCCATTTAGGAAGCTCTGAGGTCAAAACACCTGAATTTTCAGCCTTTTTTTATTGCAGCAGAATAATACAATAAATTGTTTAAGCGTTCTGATATTCTGGTCAGAACTCCAGAAATATTTATTTAGTGCCACACAAAAAAATCAAACAACATACACTAGAAAGCTGGGATTTGTGCAAAGGAGCTTGATTTATGCTAAGACTGCATTCCAATTCAGGGATGTAAATTACATTTGGAATGACTTTGAGACTGTACATGTGGGTACCAAGTCTTTCCACCTGTCTACAAGAGGACCAGGAATGTGAAGGGGTCTCAGATTGAAGCTGCATCAGAGATTCTGGTTTCTCTCTTGGGAAATTTCATCCTGTTCTCTCCTTCCCTGTGCTCTCTGCTGGGAAGATTCTCCTAGTCACCCAATAACTCCAGTTCCTGCCTTACTTCCACACTGCATTCAGCTTAATGGAGATAGTTCACCTCCACTGAAATCTGCAAACAGCAGCTTGTTTGATTCCTGTTTAGTGTTTGTGCAGAGCTTTCCTCCTCTTTAGTTTGGTGTCAGATCCTGAACAGCCAACAGGAAGCCCAGCTATTTCGTGCTCACTCATAAACCCTCCTAAAACCAAGTTATCGAGTAGACAGTGGGGCAGCTGCTCAGTGGGACTCAGTAAATGAAGGACCCAGTCATAGTTCTAATAAGAGATAATGTTGGAACCAATGAATTTTTCTCTCTGTCTTGGTGCTCCCACCTGTAAAATAAGGATTATTATAAATGCTTGCTTTGCATCTACTCTGAGCAATTCAGAACATACTTGTTATGGAAATGGTGAGTCTTTGAGCACAAACAGGGAAGGAATGGAAAGGATTGCAATCTGAAAATTACTCTGGATCCTGTTCACTCCAAAGCATTTAATCTATAACCAGAAAACAGGAGATAAGAATTTTAGGTATAGAATACTCCGAGGCATTTTTGTCAGACAAGTACTTCCTAAGGAGCTTTTGGTATTATCCATCCCTAGACAGATTTACATTATTGTCTTTTAGAAATTTAGAAGGTTTTGTACTAACAGATCGAGTTTAACATCTTGGAGTAGCCTAGTTTTTCCAACCCCAAATTAAGTATAATTTTAGTTTTCAGTCCAAATATGATTATACAGCTCTATAGGCTCACTCTTTTAATTAAAGGCAAAAGTTACTTGCGTAAATTTGACGTGATCAGTAGAAGGGTGTCATTTATCTAAATGTTTAGATGTGTTGTTATAGATTGGTTCCAGTTTAAAAAATGCCATCACTTGTCAGCAAATTAGCATGTTAACTAACAAATGTATTTGTTAACATATTAAGTACTTGTAAGAACCTCTAAGTCCTTCTAAAACTTAGCAGTCATATTTATGAGATAAAACCCAAATGGCTTGCATAAACTAAGAATCAGCAAATTGGATAAGGTATAAATAGATCTAGTCCTGGCCTCCTAAGCTATATTCCCCATTCTGATAGTTAGACTAGGTTTTTATGGTTTCAAACTTAATGCAAATTGTAGATTGAAGATGCTAAAAGGATTTTCAATGTATACAGTATGCAATCTATAGAAATGAAATTATATACTCAATTTAGAAGGCAATTTAAAGCATGATAATTGTGCTCAATTAGAAGGCTCTCCTACATGCGTCTTTTGTGTTATTCATTTGGGTAACCGTAGTTTAGTCATCAGTGCTGCCACTTTCCTCCAGAGTATGAAATGCAGTTGGTTCTTTTGCCTGTGGAAGGTCAGGCTGCCTGCATCAAGCACGTGTGGATAGAGCTCTTCTTGCAGAGTTTGCCAGGCTCCAGGTACTTTTACTTCAGGTATAACCCTGCCTAGATTCAGCTGTACTGTGCCCATGGCAGTTTGTGTCCATACAAGTGTGTGGAACTGAGCTCGTGGTACAAAGCCTGTAGACCCAAGGTTGGACACCAGCGTCTCCTCCCTGTAACTCTGGGGTTAGGGGTGGAGTGCAGAGAGAGCAGAGTGGCTCCACATGAAGTGCAACAGGGTTAGCCTGGCTCAGACCCAGCTCTGCCATACATGCAGCTGCCATCTGAGCTGCTTGGGTGCCTCTGGTGGCTTCGCAAAGAGCTCTGAGTGAGGCACAGCTGCAGTGCCCAAGGACAGCCTGGCTCTGGGAGAGTGCTCTCCTACACACAGCACAGGAGAGAGGGCTGAGCCATTGGATGTGCAGTGCATGTGCCCTGTGCTCTCCCCATCTCTACTCACCAGCTAGACATGCTCTCTCCAGCTCTAGACACCAGCTAGATGTGCTCTCTCCAGCTCTGGATACTGCACTGTCTTTTGCCAACACCTTCATTGTCTGGGGTTTTTCTGTTTCTCAAGATATTTCAGCTCCCTCTTGTGTTGGAGAACGGAGCTGTGTAATGGACTGCAAACTAGATTTTGGGAATCACTTACATAAAGATAATTTGCCAGAGGCACCCTGGCTGGCATGTAACAAATTATTATTTATATTGAGCAAAATGATATTTCACAACTCCCTAAAATCTTTAGCCATCTTAATTCTCCCATTAATTTAGCAATTCTGACCTCCCCTGCTGTAGTGCCCCACTTGCACATGCATTCAGGGTTCTCCAAAGTTTACTGATTTCAGAAGAGCTGCATGGAAAGACACAAAATTGCCAGAAGGTAAATCACAGGAATAGGCCCATGCACCACAACCTGAGGACTGCTGACACGTTTAAACAAAGGAATGCTCACTTTACAGTTTGCCATTTGTTGTAATGCTGGCTCCTTTACACGGTGAGGTTAGTTTATCTTTTCACAGAATTTATGCTTAGATGTGATAGTTATGGATGAGCACTTTCCCTATAGGGAAACACATAAAACACTAGTGGTGATACTATGTCACTACTGTCCAGTAGAGAAGACTTGATGAGAAACAGGTGAATACAAATAAATGGATGTTTAGTTGGGTGTGACAATTTTATTGGCTTTGCCTGGAGGGATATGTGCAGGTGGAGATGCCCAGCAGAGAAAGGCTCTGCTTCTGCTTGCCTGGATTTCAAATGCCAGATAATATAGGAGAGGTGCTGCAGCACTGACCTCAGCTACTGTAGAGACTGTAAATATTGGTACAGCTGCTAAACTACGTAGGATTTTGTATGTAAGTTAAGCATTAGAATTCTACAAGTTAGCACAAAGCAAGCCAATTGCATAATATGCAGCTCCTGACATTTGTAATATCTCATAAAAATCCACTGAAAACTTAAGTTGTCAAAGTGGTCATTCATCAAGTCTTCTGGACTTGCTACATAGGGGCATGTTGTGGTTTAGGAATCATTTCCATAAAGCTGTCCAAAGCCTAAAACACACAAGGATTGACTTCCACTGTACTTGCATTTAATTTCTTTTCTCTTTACATAAGTAAAGAGAATAAAAAGTAATAAATAATGTAAATGTAAATAAATAAAGTAAAAAATAAAATAAATGGTCAACAAATGTGAAGATGTGAACAAACTTGAAAAATACATTTCAAAGCTGTGCATGTAAATATTTGTGGCATAGCTGGTTTTAGTTTATGAACATAAATACTTGTAGCAGAAATTTCTGTGTGATGAGTTAAAATCAGAAAGATTGAGTTACTTAGATGAGTCCAAAAGAGTCAGCATGGTCAAAATCTGTAGTGAGGCAAATATATTAGTCTCCATCTATGGCTGTGTAAACAATGCAGCCAAACACTTCTTAAATATGCCTGTGCAGTTAATATCAAATTGATATCTAAAACAGCTGGTTTACTGCTATTTCACTAACATGCCCATGAATCTCTCACATGAAGTATTTAATAATGTACAAGATTCTAAACCCACTGAAATCAGAGGATTTTTTTTTTTTTCTGTATTCAGGATATTTTCTAGGGGTGAAGTTACAGAACTTTTCTAGAATTCTTAGTCTTGGACTGTGTGATCTCTATGAAGGTGAAGAGATGACTGCTACCCAGCTTCAAATCTCTCAGAAACATCTGACAAATTTCCTTTCAATTAAGATGCAAAACATGAGTAAGTCCTAAATGTGTGGAGAGGTTAAGTTCTCATTGCTTACAAACTCTCTAAGTAGTTTATATAGCATGGTTGTTGGATAAAGAAAACAAGCTTCAGATGTGTTCAGTGGAGGTTTGTTGCCCAGAAAAACGGGCATTGGGAACTGCTGATCATGTTTAGCATGAACTTTCTTACCTTTCTTATCAGGCGTGATCGGCACAATATAGGGCTATCCACACTCATTAGTTCTCGTCTGATTCAGCTTTTAGAAGCATTTACAGGCAGAATTGCTTATTCTGACTTTTGAAGTGATGTTATCTCTTTTGGGAAAGGCTGCTCCACGGTTGTTTTAAGCGGACAGGTTCCTATATCTTCCTTTGGAGCACATAGTATCGACCACTCCATTTGACATGATACTGAAGTACATGGACCCTTTGCCTGGGGTTGCATTTCTGGTGAAGAATTGCACCCAAAAGCAAAAACCTATCGGTCTATAAAAGTACCCTTTACTGTATATGGTGAGGTTTTTCTCAGGACATTCCTGGTTCACACACTCCCCATAAATGTATGTTTAGAAATATGATAGATGTAGACTGCTGTGACTGAATCTTGTCTTTATTCCTTGTTCTTAGGTAGGTTTTTGCAATTACTCACAGCTGGGTAGTCTTGTGAATTCTGTGAATTTCCTTTACTGAATCTGGCATGAAAATTTTCCTGTAAAAGTGATTTTTTATTTTTCATGCAGAAAGAATGTATTACAGCCCTGAGAAAAAGTACTATCTGAGGGAAGTAGCTGTAGCTTAATATATTTGTTGATAATTTTACTGTTTTTTCTTAAAAATTGCCAAGATTTCTTCCTACAACAGATTGTGATTTTTTAGAGGCACAGTACCTCATGAAAAGAATAGTGGTTTTGTTCCTCCAAACTGGTATTTTTTAATTGTCAGCATAAATGAAAGCAAGATGGTAACAAGGACACAATGGACACAAGGCTGGAGAAAAGAAATATAAAATATGCCTGTGTTCAGGCGAAGTATTTAAATAGGACTGATGTCGAGTAGATAGGGGAACTTTTTTTTCAGTCATGTACTTCTTCTTTTCCAAAAGGAAAAGGTTTATAACGAATTATTTTAATGTATGTTGAAAGGATAAAAGGTTCTTTGCATTTTGTGTTTACTTTCAAAGCATTGAAAAGGGAAGTAATTAAAGGGATGTGTGCCTCCAAAGAAATATGGAATTGACATTTTATTCCTGACTGGATTTCTCTTATGTCTGGCTATTACTAGCAGAAAGGCACCAGTTGTTATTAGGTTTGGCTTGCTTTCCTAAGTTTGCAGTGTACAAATACTTTATAATTGATTTTAACCATCTCTAATGAAGTATTGTAGAGGTCCCATTCCTTCCTGTTGTAGGAAACTGTCCCTATGACATCAGTGGCACCTTGCCCTCAATTAAGCCTGAACAAATAAAACCAGATTTAGTAAAATGAAACGCTCTAGAAGGTCTCAGCATAGAACCACTTCAATTACTGCCCAGCTCTTGAGCTTTGAAAACAAAAGCCAAATATGTTTCTTGAAGTTCTCCTGTCTTGGCATGGAATTTGCAACTTTAAGTGATTTCTTCCAAGTCTGAGGCGTAGAGGTTTCTCCCTGATTTTTCCTCCCTGTCAAATATTGGACAGCTGATAGATTTGGACTGCAAGTTTTGCCTTCTGTCACTCAATCTAAGTGGTGAAAACCAGCGTATTTCTGTGGAATTTGAGGTACCTTTGTTGAAGTATTTGATGAACTGTCACATTACAGTACTCCCACCTCTTCCTACAGTTTATTTCTGGGCTAATGGTGATAGAGACAGTCAGCTCTGGCCGCTACAGGGTTTTAGGAATTAATTGACTCTAAATTCATGGTCAGGCCAGCTTTGTGTGAAGGAATCATGTCCCAGAGAGAAGAAGTGCCTGTTTCTTTTAAGGGTAATCACACCATCCTTCTGCTCGCAGCCTGTTTTGGAAGTACCTCTTTTCAATCCCTCTCCAGCTGCAAAATAAATGTTTGGTGTTTGTGGTCTCTCTGCTCCCATTCAGCCTGCCCACCAGAGGGGAAAACTCCGTGTGTATGTGTTCTGACCTAAGTGCACAACCTAGAGAGCCACGGTTAAGCTGTACCACTTCCCATTTCCTGACCCTGTGGCACAAAATAGGAAACTTTACAGTCAGAAGATTCAGCTCTCCCTATTGTAAGAAGACCACGGGCATGAGTTGGGTTATTTGATGCAAGAGAAGAAGCACTGCTTTCTGACTTGGTTTATTAGGTTGGATCTGAGTACACTAAGACTTTGCACAAGTTTGGGTCCACACCTGAGCTGTACAGCTGGACTTGATGAGCTAATCCAAATACTGGATAAGTGAACGCAATGCCCCTTGTGATTCCCTGTTTTTACAGCTGGGGAAACAGATGTTGTAGATTGTTTTACTTAAGTGATTATTCCTCTCATTTTTGCAATATAATCTAGCTGCTAATAAGTACAGGGCCTAGGGACTTAATTATAGCCCCAAAATTCAGGAATCAAAGCATAATGAAATGTCAAGTTCCCTTTTTATTCTTACCTTCTGAAAACTGCATCTCGAATCTATTTCACAGTGACGAAAAAACCAAAATATTTTAAGCTTCGGTGTACAGACAATCATAAATAGAGATGTTCCCAGATCAGTGGAACTAAGTCAAAACATCATGAATCCACTTTACCTCAAGCTCACCCACTACAAAGTCAAAATCATCCCCCAAACATGGTATGATAACAGAAGATGCATGGAACCACTTTAAATCATAAAAAGGCAAAGCAAGAATATAGGGATTGCATTTTTGCTTTACAAAGCCTTAACTCAAGAAAATTAAAGAAACCCTTTTTAAAAATGTTGTTTAAATGAAAGTTCTGTAGCAATGCAGTTCTTTAAGATGCAGAATTTATAATTTCTCATAGTTCACTTTGAAGTCAGGTTCTTTGTCTACATGCATACAAAGCCTTTTGCTATAAATGATCTATCTTTACACTGGATTTGTGAACACATCATATATTGTAAGGGCAGCAGATTCCATAGCTGTCATTATTTGGCATGGCAGTGAGTTCCTTTGAACTCAACACCCCATATTGTTTTCAGGGTGCTGAGTTTAGTTTACCCAACCCCCTGCCAGCAGTTTGTGTATTGCCACTGATCTTTTGCTGTGCTGTCTTCAGAGAAGAAACAGCAGCCACAAATGTTTTAGAGCTATAAACAGAGATCTCCAGATCCTTACTGTAGCCAGCCTTAGTGTAACACACACTAGGTTATTTATGTCACAGTGATGTTTCTTTGTTTCTACAGGGTTGGACTCACTGTTTAGCAGGTGTGTGCCCTGATATTGTTCTACTCCCAACGCAGAAATATTATCTGATTATTCAGATTAATTCAACAGCTGATTCAATTAGTCTGATGCTCATCCCCCTTTCTTTCTCCTAATCAAATCCCATTTCCCCCTAGAGGTCCATAATGCAAATATTTATACACAGATTGGTATCTTTATTTTCTAGTTCAGCTGCTAATTTATATACCTTTCTGGGGTTGATTCCAACTGTTTGATTTGAGTGTGCCGTTGTCTGTCTTGACTCATGTTGCATAACACTATCCTGCTTAGGAATCATTAAAAGCCTGCCTTTCTATAACCTGGCTCTCTCCTCTTGCTCAGTGCTTCATCTCACTTCATTGAACTATTGAAGGAGTTGAGCAACTACTACAGGTGGGCTGTCTGCTCTGCAATATTTTGCAAGGACAGAAACAGTCCTTGTGTTTCCTTGCCCTGGTAAAGTTAGTGCAAGCAAAAGTGGGACACTGAGAAGGTTTGTGTCTGGTCCAATTCCATTTTGCCCAGTGGTAAGTACTGCATTAGTACAGGAGAAACCAAAGCTCACAGAGACAAGAGTCACCCAGGAACACAGATCAACATTACAACTCCATTTTAACCCTACTCTTCTGATGCTCACACTAGAGGCTAGGTGCTGACTAACCTTCAAGAGGAAACACTCTTAGACACAGAATTTTGAATAAAAAGCAAAGTCAAGTCAACACTTACTCATAAAATTCAGCTGCAGGAGTGAGCTTGTACTTCGAGTATTTAGTACCATTGCCAAGTACTGATGCATTGAAGAGTTTGGGATCTGTACAGTTTGGACTGTTCCAACTGTTGTCACAGTTTGTCCAGGGGAGCTCAAATGTGAATGACGAAAATAGATAATACAGAGACCAAGCTATGATAACGTTGTAGTAGAAACCCACGTAAAGAGCTATGAGTATCACTGCATAGCCTACACCTAAAGACAAAGGAAAACTAGATTATACATTGTGTTTGACATGCAACAGTATATGCAAACACTGTAGTTAAACTCAGCCATGCATGATTGGAAATTCATTTTAGATCTTCACAACAGTAAAAGGAATTTTTGCCATTTACATACACACATGCAAGACACAATGTCCCTGACCTTAAAACAAAAAATTACAGCAATGATTTCGGAAAATGACTGGCTTTTATCAAATCCACTTGTTTGCCAGAAAAAGAAATTAAGCAATGTCAAAATTTGCCCTTGTACAACTCCATTGCTGATTTGCTTCCAATGCAGAAGATTGCAAGCCCATGTTAGGAGTGAAACTCACTTCATCTTCATGATGTCAGAGACCTTGGCAACTTCTCTTGGAAAAGTAAAGCTTGACACTTAAATGAAGTTTCCCTATGCCTCATGTTCCCACCCTGAACTAGTTTGGAACAGACACCAATCCCTCTCTTGTTTCTTTCCCATCATTACTCTCCAGTTTGGCTTCCATCAGCATGTAACTGGTCCAAAACTTGCATGAAACAGTCTGTGCTATTCCACTGCAGGTCTCCAGGTGGTTTTTGGGCATGCCAATAATCTTGGTGAATATCAAGTTGGGGCTAAACTGCATACGGACATTCAAACCTTTTTGGTATCTCCCCAGGATTACAGAATTCCCAGTGTAAACATTCTCATTTGCTTTTTATTTTTGCATATTGTAAAGTGTATTTGAAAGGACCCTTTAGCAAGAAAGTCCCAGAGTGTGCTTGTTCTCCTCATGAAAATGAACATTTTCCAGTGGTTTGGGAGGAGGCTTTGGTACTAACGTAGGAGCAGAAAAAATGCTGGTTGCCAGGATTGTTCAGGAAGCTTGCTTTACCTTGACTTCAATCATTCTTCTTTTAGTATGCGTGCAGTATTGTTCCCTGAATCCTCCCCCTAAGTTGTATGTATTGCATATAACAGAGACTACAGTTATTTTATACATCACTGCATTGTCACAGCACCCAAGTATAAACCTTTACTTCTAATTTTCTTCAGTTTTGTTTTTTTGGAAATACTGCATAGGAGGCCTAGCAGTTGGAGATTATTAGGTTTTCATATTTTTTTATAAAGCAAGGAAGTAGCACTCACTGTGAGTATTAATCCTTGGTTTAAAATTTGCATAAGGAACAGATGCTGACCCTGAAGGAGTTGGCAGTTCAAAGACTGCTGCATGTACAAAAGTTACTCTTTACTCTTCAGGAGGCTTTTAATCTGCAGACCAGTTTGCTCTTCCCTAACAAGGGAAAAATTGTGAAAGTAAAGATGAAACTGTGTTTTCAAATCCTTGATGCTTAAATGAATCTAGTACATGAATATTCTAGTGATATATTAGGATCAACAGAATGGAGAGGAGAAGAATCACCCAAGGGGGTAATTCGTAAGTTGAATGTTAAAATACAAATAATACAAAAAATATGAATACTACAAATAATGTATGTTGAGCTGAAATTGGATGATTGCTGTTTAAAAAAAAGTGTTCCTTAAATCCCTCCAGTTCAGGAGGACAATGAAAGATGTTTAATATCAAGATTAAAAGTTACTGGATCAAATGTCTCTTAAATGGCACTTCTCTGAAATCTTGAGAATGTTCAGGAATGAATTTGCTGTCCTGTTTCTAGGTTTTCTTAAAAGTAATGCTGCTCCACCCACAGTCTAAAATAGACCCTGGAAAAATGCAGAGATGAAAACAGACTGTGTTACAAAGGTTACAGGGTATATTTTTAATTGCATGTGTTATGATAGCATCTCATTAGAAGTCCTTAGACTTCATAGCAATAATAATCGTAGCTAAAATTAGTACTATAGTGCTGTTCATTTAGAGAAGCTGTTATAAATTTGTGTAGACTGTGTACTTTTTCCTTTGAGTGAGAGATTTGAGTTATCCCAGAAACAACTCCAAAACATTAGCAGTAAAATGTGTTTGCATGCTATCAGAAGTTTTAGTTAAAACTTTAAAAGTACTGAGTTTATACTGAGGTGCAGATACAACTCAATGCTTATTATTTTTGAGAATTAAATAACTTACGCTATTCTATATCCTTGTAATAAGAACCCTTAAAAATCAACAGCAATGTATGTTCAGTCCACCTTGAAAATGTCAGCTTAAAAACACAGCTGGAATGTCAACAAGACTATACATGAAATAAGTTCTGTTTTCTTTTCTCATAATCTTTTCAATCCTGAAGTCAACACATAGAGTACCTCTGAGTACAGTGGTATTTGGCTCAAACACTTGGAGATACTGAAGGTCTAATTTTTGCAGTTAGGTTTTCAAAATCCTCATTGTCATACAAACAGGAATTTTGATTCTTCAAGGGTCTTTGGGTTCGTGGGTGCTGGGATGAGTTTTTTCTCCCATGAAGGGATTATATAAGGGCTAGGTAAATCTACATTAATTAATTTTAAAATTTTCAGTCACCTATTTTATTAGCTTGCTAATTTATTTTTTATTGTATCTCTGATTTTGCTGTGTGTTTGAGTTCGACTGAAGTAAGGTAAGAAAGAAAACCTTCACTTTTCTGTGACACTAGACTGCTTGAAGAGGAAAGCTGTATTTTGAGAAAGAACACTAACATTTACTCAGTGTAACCTATATCAAAGCAGTGGATTCCACAAGTTTGGATTGCTATTGTTTAGCTCTTCAGCTTTTGTCAGTTATAGGATGAACATGATCAGAATTTTAAGGTTCTAAGATCAGTGGAGCTTGACTGGTTTCATTTCAGACAGCTCTGTGTTGAAAAGGGTTTTTTATAAAATTTTAGATACAATCTGGTATAGTTACAAGGAAACTTACATTTTTTGCTGGTAAGCAATGGTTAAGAAAATTCTTAAAGCTCCTTAACAAGCACTTATTTCATGCACAGAACACCTATGGCTCCTTTCACCCAGGGAGATCCCTTTATTTCTGATCAATGCCAAACATCCTGGTCAGCATCCAAACACATAACTTGGCTATTTTTCCCTTGCAGAATGATTTTAACTCAGTGCACAAACACTCCACGGCCTTTTTACTCAGTGATGCTGGAGAGTTAATCCCAGTGGAAAACACTCAATAGTAATAGTAATGTTCAGATTTTACTAAGTGCTTTTCATTGCTAAATTTGAAAATCACTTAACAAAGTCTGTCAGAATCATTGCTCCTATTTTATAGGCAAGAAAACTGAGGTGCATAGATACCACAGATAATTCATGTGATGTTACAAATCTAGTGGCTGAACTACAATCTTCATGTTTTAGTGTTGTGGTGTGCTGACTTCTGCAGAGAATGCTTCATGACCCGAATGGAGTAGTGGTTATCTTACTCAATGGGCAAGGCAGGGCTGAACTGACTCAGATGGGATCTGGTATTTCCAATGTCTGCATTGCCAAACCCCTCCCTCCATCTAGAGATATCCAGTTCCTCCCACTCCCCAGTGTGCAGGGGAAAGGGAGGGCAGGGCTCCTGCTCCTGCTCATGGCTCTCTCTTGCACTCAGCCAGCTATCACCCTGAAGATGATTTCTGTGGCTTTTCCCATTTTGTGCCTCTTCTGTGATAACAAAAAGACTTCTAACTTCACGGATTGGGGAAGGGTCACTGAATACAACATTGTTGGTGAAAGCTGATAGACCTTTAGTTTATTTGTGATCGCAGGGATGTGGCACCCTCACAGTTCTGAGGGACACTTACCTTTGAAAACTGGACAGATTTTCCACACAGTGGCAGCCCCTTCTCGGTTATATTGTCCCAGTGCTAATTCCATATAGAACAGGGGCATTCCCGCAATGATTAAGAAGAGGATATAGGGAATAAGAAAAGCACCTGGAACGACATTAAGTAGACACTGTAGTCTTTGTATTGGTTACATTTTGCTTTCTCTACTGCTTACATTTACTGGCTAAAGACAAAGCCACTGCCTTTGGGGCGTAGAAAGGAAATATGAGGAAGGAAGAACCCATATTTTCTTGTCCCTTTCCTGTATTTTTTTTAAGGTCTCAGAGACAGAAGCCCTAAAAAAAGCTGTGGGCCAAACTCCTATTTCCCCCTAATGTTTCCCCTCTGCTTTTTGTCTTTAAAGGGAAAAAATGTGTCCCTGAAAACTAGTCCCTAAATGAAGAAAAAATTATTCTGAACACACTTGCAAAACTGAAAGGGAAAGGGACTATGAAAAATTTTGTTAAGTTTTTTTAGTGTAGTAAAAAAAGTTCAAAGGGGAGTATGGAGCCTGTAACAAAGCAGAAAAATGTGAGTTCCTGTAAGTGCAGCTGAAACCATACTGTGTGAGGTGTCTACAGGAATCTCTGGCTTTAAAATTAATCACTACTAGTCAATCATAGGGAATTTGGGCTTCCATGGCATATTTTGGATTTTGCTGTAATGAATCCCCTTATTTTTATGAAATGGGTTAGACACCCCCCCCCTTTCCAGTGGCTCATGGCCATTAACATGGAGGATGTACCAGGTTGCACTGCTAGGCCCCAGTACAGCATCTTTAGATTGCAGCAGAACAGTGCCAGGGCTGCTTGCACCTTCCTGGAACACATCGCTTCACTGGGCTGAGGATTCTCCTGTGTGTTTGGACTGTCACCAAAACACTGTCACCTCTGGAAAAATCAGTGCTACTGTAGCATAAAACGTATTGCCAACTGAAATACAAAAGCATCATGTAATGTAGAAACTATCTGAAAATTTCTTGGCTATTTTACAGGATCCAGGTCACAGAGAGATTTCCCCAGCGCATGGTTACATGTGATATTATAAAACAATTATATCTGCTGTCATGTTTAATAACTGGGTGCTCTGTCAGTTCTTTGTTTCGTGGTACCTGCAAAATGTAGCTTTTATTTTGTTGCATAGCTTACTTGGTCAAGAACAGTTTAATTAATGTAAAATTTGCCTCTATTAAAATCATTAAAAAAACACTAAAAAACCTATTTGCTGACAGAGTAATTACTTATCCTGAATAACTGACTGCTGTCCTTAGGAGTTATGTATGAAAAGGAAACCAGATAGTGAAAAGCATGGTTCAATTTTTCAGCAAAAGAAAAAAAGAAAAAACCCAGCAGCTTGTCTGTTTTTCCCAATAGCAAGTGGTAGAAACTTTTGCAAACCTTTAAAATCTTTTATGCTGGTCTAGTAATCTGAAAACTTCCTTCGCAAAGGAAGTAAGTTTGCATTGCTCCTAAATTTATAAACTTAGAGAAGGTAAAAAGCTGAAAGCATGACTGCAGCTTTCTGAAACACCCAAGTAAGCAGAATGAATCACATATTTAACACATATTTCTGAAACTATTGTTGTGCTTGTAAAAGTGTGCTTGAATAGTTGTTCCTTCACCTTTCATGTTTGCTTTTCACAGATATTAGTGGTGTAAGCTGCCTAAAATGACTGTTCAGAAAGGGAATTTTGAGTATGTACTGGAGAATAAGAATGCAAAAACAAACTGCTCTCTTAGTCATACGACTTCTAAAAGTAATGTGCTGTAACATAATGGTAAGGACAGCATATTCAGCATTCAGTCATAAGTTTAGTCATTTGAAAGTTGAGATCTTGGAATGAAACAGAGACAAGGTATATCAACAGAAAGAAAGAACCAGCTTAAAGCTTTGAGAATGCATGCTAAAAATTGAAATATATTGGCTGTATCACTTTGGGGGCAAGAATCTTCCTATTCATGATGTTTGTAAGGAGTGTAATACAAATGCAACCTGCATTCACATAAGCTACTACAGTATCAGTGATACATGTTTTAATAATATTTTAGTGGTTTGTAAGCTGCTTTCTACGATTGTATTTTGAACTGTTATATGTTTGAGTATTGTACAGAAAAAATATTTGTGTTCAACAGACATCTGATATCCTGCAGTTCTGAGCTCAGAACACACTCAGCAAAATCAGTCTAGGATACTACATATTGCTTTCACTATATTAGTATCTGGAAAAATTATTTTAGGTGATTTTACTGTCAGACTGCCTGTAAGTGAGCCTTTGAAGTGCCATCCTTGTCTTCCTTCGACAGTGTCACAGTGTGTGGAGCTGACTCACAAACTCAGCTTGGATTTGGAAGGCCTGGAGTTTGCCTGGAGTGCTGTTTGATTAATGTCATGAGACTGTGGCAAACACAATGCCTTATTCAGGGACATTTGTATTGAGAAGATTAATCCAGGAGATGTGTAGTGGACATACTTATTAAATGCTAGTTTAAAAAACGTGGTTTTTAAGTATGACTAATACCAAGATGAACTGTGAAGTGTACTGTACTTAGGCATACTTGCTAAAGTGTCATCTATGTGGCTGCGAGTCATTCCAGGCTTTACTTAAACGAGGTTTCTTTCTTTTTTTTTCCTTCCCCCGCCCTGCCCCCGCAAGGAATTAATAAGGTGTGGTGTAATTTTCATCAAAGAGCACTTACACAGTATGGCAGGGTTTCATAGCTGGGTTACTTTTCAGGTACTAAGTGATTGAAGTATTTTGAAATTGAGATAAATATCAAAGTAAGGGTGCTTAGTCACATTAGTTTGACTTAATGTTTTGGAGTCTTCTGGAAACTTCTTGTTTAGCAGCTTCTGATTAGGTAAAAAAAATGAAAAAATCGGGTATTTTTGTAAGTATCTTTATATTTGCTCTTATCTTCCTTGCCAATATCCAGAATCAGATTTCACAGTGCTCACTCAACATTTTTGGAGATTATGGCTCCTTCAAAGAAAAATAAATGATGGTCAAAGTATCATTCATATTTCCACAAAATAGAATGGTCTGTAAATGCTTGTAAACAGCATCCTTGTAAGAGCTGTCACTTTGTCACTGCACAGGGGTTCCATCCTAGGGCTGCTTTGGTACAGTGTCTTGTGAACAAAAGGTGTTGTTTGGAAGGAAACTTCTTCCTGTCCTGCAGGCATGAACATCCTGTGGGCCAGGGAGGAGCCAAACCAGCATCCTAGGGGGCCTTTTGCTTTAGATCCACTCGTGTGGTTTGAGCATCATACCAGACTTCTCTGAAGGAGCAACCTTGCTGTTAATGCCTGTCTATGAAGGCAAAATGTTAGGAGGGGAGATGTGATGTCAGCTGTGTCACTCCTGCCTGTGCCACCAGCCACAGAAACTGCTGTGCTTTAACTGCATGAATCCAAAGGCAGATTTGTATAGGTCAGACAGCTGAACTCTTGGGAAGCACAGTTTGGCTAACACTTCAGCCAAGCTTGCCAAGATCTACCTACCTCAGAGAGCTGAGGGAATGCAATCTGTGGGATTGCTGCTTTGGCAGTAACATGCTGATAGCACTCAAGGGGATTCCACTCCCCCACGGTGTGATGGCTTGGGGCTGAGCACACAGCTGCATCCCACAAGACAACACTAGTTTCAGCAATCCCTAATGCTTCCTAATTTCCCTTTACAGCTAAAAATCTGAAGTGATTAACATCTGTAATACAGACCTGGCACAAGAGCCATACTTGACTTGCTACTGAGTCACACACACCTTGAAACGGCCTTAGACTGTTGTGAACTGCTACATTTCTCTCTTAACAGATTTCACAAGATCCATATATGTCCCTTCAAAGTACCAGTATAAACATGGAGCTAAGACAGCCTTGTGCCTTATGCAAAACTAGGTTAGGTCAAGCCCTCAGCTTCTACAAGAACCATCTGTGTGGAACTTCAAGTGGAAACTTACACAGATTTCTTTTTTAAACTATTACATTTAATTAATGAAGGACAGAATACAAGACAGGCTTTGCATTCCTGTGTTCAGTGCCAAAACAATTTCTTAATTTTGGTATACCAGAATCCACACGGAGTTTTTCCTCTCTTTGTACCTCAGCATTCTCAGCATTCTAAGGGGTGGGAAAGTAAAGCTCAAAATACTCCTCTCAATCTGACTAGGAGGTATCATCTCACTTTTAAATACCAAAAAGAAAGAAGCATTAATTTACTAATGGTTAAAAAAAGAGATAATTTGAACAGCTGTGGTTATCCTGAAAGGATTTTTGATGCACAGACAAGAAGTAGGCCAGGACAGGGATAGTTGAAACAACTTTGAACTCTTTTATGCTCATTAGCCTTCTGCATTTGTTACCATGGATATTTCTGGTTAAAATGTTATACTGGCAGGAATGTCTCCTAAAACAACAAACTTTGAGCAAATATTGCAGTATATTTTCCAATAGAAGAGTTTCCAGTATTTGTGCAGGAGAAGTCTAAAACCAGATATTTCCCAATTGGTTAATTGAAATACAGGCTAATATCTCTATCCGATCAACACTGCTTGTTGTTTTGTTTTGTTTGTTGGTTTTTTGTTTTTTGGTTTAGTTTGGTTTTTCATACAGAATAAATAGTACTTCAAACAATATCAATAAACAGTTGATAGAATACATAGCAGTATGTTGATAGCAGTTTGTTTGCTTGGACAATAAGGAAAATGGATGGAAACTCTAGTCTGTGCAGAGTCTTGTGAATGAAAAATGAAGTCCCCGAAGCAGAGATCTTGAAATCGAGATTGTACAAGACCCTCACGGGTAGAAAACTGGGTAATTAGAATGGCAGGTATTTCTTAGCACATGAATGTTGCTCTGGCTCTTCAGTAGACAGGACACCAAGCTTGCACAGCCCCCAAGGGCACCTCAGCCTGCTGCTGATGCGTGAGAAGAAGGGGTGAAATGTCTTAAGGCCTTACTGACCTGAGGTTAAAAGCAGTTTGTGTGGTTAGAAAAGAGAATAGAGAGATACAAAGGAGCATGATGTAACCCCAGGTCAAAGACAAGATGATGATGTTAACAGCACCTCTATAATGATGTTGAACCCAGCCAGCAATAGATTATACTTGTCAAAAATAACATTTTTCTGCAAAACAGATTGCATGACAATAAAAACTTCAGCAGCACTTTACACATAAAAAATTCTCCAAGTATACAATAAGGTCTTCCAAGTATGCAACCTTTTTTCATGGAAAGTATTTCTGAATCATAAAACCAGTGGAGCTATACCATGGTGAGTGGCATGTTTCTTTTGAAGCCTTTATATTTAGCTACTCCCTCCAACAAATTGCTGCTAGATTTGAACCTATTTATATTACTACTCTCAACTTGGGCTCAGAGCCTTCAGTTTTTTCAGAATTGCAATTTTAACAGCGTTCCTTTCACTCAAAAGAAAGTGAAAACAAATAGTTTCCAGAAATTATTCAGTGCCATTGGCTGAGGCCAGCTGAAGCCTGCATTTTTTGTCTTGAGCTGTTAACCTGCTACTGCCTTAAAATCAATTGAAGTGACTTTAAGCTTAGTGTATTTACAAGCTGGTCACTGGGTAGTAACAGAAAGGGTTACCCAAGCCCTCCCTGTGGAAATCCAGTCATCTCGTTGGCTTTTGAAACAAGAGTCATGAGCTAAAGAAACCCATTAGTAGCTATTCTGAACAAATTAATGAGAGTTAAATATACTCAGCCACTCAGAGCAGCATGATTCATTCATAAATAACACCCAAGTCACTGGCCAAGGTCCTATTTACATAAATTAATGAAATGATCACATTTACAACAGTGTGTAGTTTAAAGATAATTGCAGGCACCTACAAGAACAGAACCCTGGCCTGTGTTGCTTGATAGGAAATTAAAGAATAAATAAAGAGACATGATAGGTTTGAGAGAATATAAATTGGGCTGATCCAAGTGGCCAGTGTGGCAGTGGGAGCCCTGGAGCTTTGCAGGGGGTTCCTGCTGCTGACCTTCACAACAACATTCTTGCTGCAGCTAGCTTAGGAAAAGAACAATTCCCATCATCTACCAGGAGTGTGACCATAGAAAGTCCAAAAATTTGCTTTCCAGGTTGCAGTGACAGTACCTCTATAGCAGAGGTACTATTGGAGCTGGCCCCTTTGTTTGTAAATAAATGAGTTTTACCTGTAGTTTGGTAAGTAAATAACTTGGAGTTTGTAATAATGTGAAAACCTAGCTACTGACATTCCTGCCGAAATCCATCTTCTTGATTTTATGCCTTTTTCTCTTTTAACTGGTTTAAACCTGGCTGGTTTAAACACAGAAAAGTGAGTTGGAATGCGTAGTCCGCTTGTAGACTGCTTTGTTAGTTATGACATCCCTTTGCTAATGTTCAATAGGACAGAGGTTGTGGGAGTGGCAGTATTCTTTCCTGGAACAGATAACACTGTTGGGAACAAAACAGCAAACTTTCCAGTTCAGAAACTCTTCAGAAGGTCCCAGTCAGAGGAGCTGAGTAGCACTGGACTGCTGGGTCAGCATGCAGGTGCCTTACTGGTGAATGTTGCTGCTTCACAACATACATGACTGGAAGCTTAAGAGATGTTAAATTAAGAGGAAAAAATACTATTCTATCATTTTATTAACAGGAACGTTAATAAAACTCATGGCTTTTTTTTTTCCCCAATCTTGAAATTTTTAGGGGTGACACAAGGATATATTCACCTGCAATTGCATATCAACAAAACCACCCATGTAAGGTGTAGGCTGTACTCCAAATGTACGAAAAGCAAGTGTCTGTCAAAATGTACCCTGATTTTATTGGAGGCAGAACATTCATGGCTAAAAATATTTTTCAACAAAGACATCAGAAGGTATTTTCTGTGAGCTTGTGGATCAAGATAAGTTTTTTCTGTGTTCCAGCAGCAGATCCATAATAACATAACCTCACGTGACAAGTTTTCCTTAAACTGTATGTACTGAAGACATAGTTTTCTGTGATATACAGAATGTAGTCATGTACATGGAAGGAAATATTACTTCATCTGCTTAGCTGCCTCTTAAGTGTAGGGAAGTCCTTGCCTGGTGCCAGGGAGATTTTGGCAATTACAGTTTTACTTTGGTTCAGATACAGACTGTTATTCATAGTTTTCTTTCTCTTAGAGAACTTGTATGTTCATTTGAGGGTTTTGTTTTTCTGGTTTTTTTTCCTCAGTCAGCTGTGAACTAAAATGAATGCTTTCAAAATTCATGGATCAATCTGATTTTGATGCCAAAATGACTTGTTAGATACTTTGATCTGATTTCCTAATTTTCTAATATACACCAGGGATTCAGACAGGAAACATATAAACCTGACTTTGTTTCATAGGCTAACAATTTTTTGCTGTTATAAAACATAATTAAAAAATTTACTTTTTTCTCATTTGAAGATATATGACATTTGATTTGTGGCAGTAATTTCCCTGATGAATTAGAATATCCTGAAATACTTTGTTTCCTTCCTGAGAAGATGCTTAAGTGCTGTAATCAAGTGTTTCAGCCTTCTTTTTATAATCTGTAGAGACTGAGTGAACTAAACTAGGTAATTAGAGTGTAACAGTGATACCTGCTTTTCTGTCTGAAACTGCCATCTTGCAGGCATTTCTTGGTGCAGCATGTCCTTATGTTGGCAGGTTGAAGAGCTATGTAGGCACTTTTGGTGCTTACATTGTTATGGTACCCTCTTTCTGAGTGCCCACTTGATGCTTTAGGAATGCTAAGTTTATATCTCTGAGGTGTTCTTCCACCTTACTATAAAAGAGCCTGGGATGAATCCTCTGGATTTCAGCTTCTCATTTAGGCCAGTGTTAGTCCTTGCTTTGGTCTTTGTACTCTACCATTCTCAGGACTGCCCTTATGGGAGATGTTCACTGTCCTGTGTGTGTTGTGCAGGTTGTACAGGGGGGGATTCACCTCCCAGTTACGCCCCTTGTGTTGGGTGCCTAACTCGAGGGGAGTTAATCAGAGGGAGCAGAGCTAATCAGAGCCACAGCGTAGCTCATGGACACAGCAAGGCAAGGGGTGTGACACATGCTTCGTTCTGTACACATAACAGGGTAATTTCTGGTTCACAATGCAATCTCAGGTGGAGGGTGTTTCTCTTAAACACTGCTTTTATTTTGCAGGTTGTCAAAGTAAAAAAAAAAAAAAAGCCCCCAAGTTAAGCACCCTCTGGGGAGGATACAGTACCCATTTTAGGCAGCATGAGATTCATAACCATGCCAGGGTAAAACAAAGTGCCCAAGACTTCTTAAATCACCCCTAGACAAGTGCCAAGCAGCTTTCAAGAGGATTAATGTGCAAACCAATAGGAGGTAAATGCCTTGAAATTCTGCTAGAGAAGAATCAAGAATCTGTGGTACACTTAAAACTTGCCTTGCCATTTAGTGATTAATCCAATTCTAAATTGTAACTTCAATTTTTGGACTCAATGACTAAAGCAAAACATTCCTTTTGCTTCCAGGCTTTATTAGAGATTTATTTGTAATGGTGTAATACTTTCTGTACTGGCACAACAAGGCAAAATCCTGTATTCTTATCAAAGATTATAGTTGCTGTTGCATTGTGCTGATATTTTGGAAGGGTTGGGCAAGGGTAGCTTCCAAATGGCTGTGTCTTCTTTACTTTGTACCTTTCTATTTAGCATTGAACATAAGAATTTCACAAAAACTGTCAAAGGATTCCTCATAGAAGACCTTTCATTTGGAAGAAGTCTGTATTTGGCACGGGGTAGTGCTGAGAATACTCTGTGTGCACTGCAGAGCCATCAGGTGGGGTCTCTGAGAATTTGGGCATTGTGAGCACAAAGTAAAACTTCTCAGCAGCATCCCTGCAGCAGGAGGATTCTAAGAACTACTTCTCTTGATATTGTTTTGGTAGAAAGGATAAACTGAGTCTCTTCTGGACCAGCATGAAACCACAACCGTGCTGCATCAATCTACCTGTACTGGCTAGCAACACCCTTCCTTCATTTTCTGTCCTCCGGCTCCTCTTCCTCTTCTGTGGGAATTAATCATACAAAAGTTTTTATTTAAGTCTGAAACTTGAGCTCTGTGTTTGCTCTTAAAGGACTATTTTCCTAACAGGCTTCAAGCAACAAAGTAAATTTTCCCCTCAGTCCAAGCTGTCCAGTACATGCTTTATCACTGCCATTCTGCACAGGGCCTCCTAGCTTGAAATGCCAGGGAAGAATGTGAAATGACCTCAGGGCCCATCATAGCTCACTGCCAAGATGAAGCAGAGCTATTAACAGTTTGAAGCAAAATCCTTCTTGTTTCATCACAGTGCAAGTTTTTGCTAGGGCAGATAGCTGGGCAACTTCGTTCACTGATTACTCAGACCTTATGATAAATCAGTGTGGCTGAGCTTGGTGTTTGCAACTTGTCACACAGAATTTTTTTTTTTTATTTATTTTTTATTTCTAAACAGCTTTAAACACATAATACATCATGTCTGTAAAACAGTATTTAGAAAGAAAAATGTAGGTGATTTTGAAGATCTCCAAATCTCTTATTTTAAGGTTAGAGACAATGACTTTGTCATCAGCCTCCATATGAGACCATGAAGGATTAACTGGCTGTTTAGGAATAGCCTGGTAACTGTCTTCTGTCTCTTTCTTTTAGGGAAGAGTCAAGAAAGAGTAACTGGTGCCAGCTGTGCTCCTACAACCACCAGTTTCAGAAGTTCAAAAACTATGGAGTAGGTCCCAGAATACTTTAAAATGTATGATCTTCTAGTCCAATCCTTTTATTTACCTGCTGTCTTTTAGTCTTGAATTTCCTTTGTATTTTCCCAGGTTTTCTCTTTAGCCTGAAAAGCTAGAAAGAGTCCTGCCTAATAATTTGTCCCTGTGAAACTGTGAGAGTAAATGGCACTGCTTAAAATAGTACTTTCTTTTGTTGTTTGAGCCCAACATAGGAGAATGCTGAGGTCACAGTCTAACTCTCACAGAGTAAAACCATTTTGTGTAATAGTGACCATCATCTATATAATCCTGACAGTTTGCTTATTAGGAAAAGTACTGAGCTATTGTGCTGAGTGAAGATCAGTTATTCCTCAGTGGAAGTCTTCTATATCAGTTTAGTCTGAACAGTTTTTTATTACTTTACTCTGTTTTTCTTCTCACATAATTCTTAGTCTGGAAATTCTGTCTACTTAGGAGTCCTTAAGAGAGAGACGTCTGTTATTTGGGTTTAAATCCTGGCTCTGGTGACGTCAATGGAAAAAAATCACCCATTGACTTCAGCTGGGTCAGGATTTCTCCCATGTGGTTTACAAATCTATTGATTTTAACTAAGGCTGTAGAGTCATACATAAATGAGAAACAAACTGCAGACAAGGAGCAAATGATCAAACTCTTCCCTAAAATAAAGTCCTGGACTGTCTTTGATCTCACCAACACCTGCCTCATAATCTGATTGACACATCTGCATTTCCCTTTAGAAAGGAGACAAAGCACAGCACAAGCTATTGCTTAGTTTTGTGATAAATTGTAGAAAGAAGATGTCTGTGTACAGCTGGAATCACCCCTCAGCTGAGGGCACGAGCTCTTGAGCTTTCTCCTAGCATCAGTCTTACTGGCCACCAATAGACAGACACAGTCCTGCATGCTGATGAAGAGTCACATAGCAAAGACACTTTTGAGTAGCTTCTAAGCTGTGAACCTGATGTTTTGGTAACATTTGGCATTGAACTTTCTAATATCATAGTAAACCAAACATACTTAATTCTGAAATTATTGTGTTGTGAAATAATGATGCCTCTGCAAAGAAGAAAAGCTGCTGAGGCCTGCTGGAAATTATACCACCTGAATCATTCCTTGGGTGGAAGAGAATGTATTGACATTTTAATGTTGCACTCACTTAAAGAAAGGTGTGTTCAGGGGGTAACATCTTGTTATCAATGGACTGTCTCCTTGCTGTCATTGTGGCATGCTGACAAGTGAGGTCCTTCACGGGAATTAGGCACCACTAAAAGTTGCCACTCCTGTAATATCCTAATAGATGAAATGAATCAGGAAGTGCAAGAAGCATCTCTTTGGGAATTATCATTGCTATTATGGGACAGCTCTGTATTTAAAAGTCTTGAGCCACTCTGTCAGGTCTTTCAGAAATTCTTTTTTTTCTATAAATGCAGTAGGTTGCTGTGACGTTAATTATCAGGTTAGGATCTCCCAAGATCTATAAGGATCCACTGCTCCACCTTGTGGTCTGAAAAACGTTTTCCCTTATTCTACTCTGTAGAGTGGTGTGCCAGAAAGTCCAGCCTCTTCCCCTTTTTTATATTTAACTGGAATTTGACTAGAATCAGTATCCTACTTTTCCTTGAGATACGGATCTGAAGGGCAAGTAACTAGCTGTTACCTTTGGCATGCTTCAGGATAGACATTGCAAGAGGTCTTTCATTAGAGAAGAGAAAAGGAGAGAGAGAAATAAAAGGTAAAACACTGAAGAGTGCTCTGCACACTCACATAGTTCAGGAGGTGCAGAAGAAATTAAAAATAGCTAGCAAAAAATAAGACGCACAATTCTCAGCTGCTTTTTTCAGTATGTGCACTGGGCCCAAGGAAACGGCTTGTTTGGATGGTCAGGGAGTCAGGCAGAGAGGGTGCATTCTTCCACGCTGCCTATGGGCCAGAAAATCAGCTCATTCCCACAGTTCTGCCATCCTCAGTAAAAATGAATTCTGTGCAATTGCCCAGCCACAATCCCTCCTCTACATCAATGACACAAATGCTGTTTTGTCAAACTGGCAAGATGTGGCACCCACTGCTTGGAAATCAGGCAATAATTTTCTCCAGCTCTGAAATAAAGGCTGTAAAACAGTAATGCTCTTCTGCTGTTGAAATCACAACTCCTGTGTCCTTCAGTGGGGTGAGATCAAATCAGTACTGCTCTTCTGGGTTTGTTCTAGGGAAGCAGTTTATAAGAAAGCATTCCAAGAAAGGCTTTATGTTTGTGTAGTCTAACACCACTGGTCTGGGAGTGTTGGATCCTATTTTGGACACTTAACTTAGCATATATTCTTAGACAATTATAATAGCCAAACAATAGAAACCAGTTAATACCTACATTAACAGCACAGATTCTGCAATCACTTGTGCTTTTGGAAGTGAGAGGTTGTGTTCATAAAGCCTTAAGGAGTAGGAGCAGTAGAAAAATTACTGTCTTCTATAAAAAGACTTATTGTATAATAAGGGCAGCTTGTCTTACTACATACCAGCAATCAGAACACTCGTCATAAAAAAACATTTATGGACTGGCAACAGACAACTGCCTGCCCAATCCTGCCTGAGTTTTGTTTAGTAATACGTTATCATGGATTTCCATCTACTGGAAAGTTGGTAGTGTGCTTTGGATGAATGTGAGTGTGAAGAAGTACGTGTCTTATGTAGCCAGACCTCCCTGCTGACAGTTCCTGCTTCTGAATGGAAGACCCTGGTTCCCAAAGTGCTGTACTGTGCTGTCTGTCACCTTTGTCATGCTTCAGGAGAGATTGCAAAACTTGTTCAGATATAGAATAGGGGAAAGGAGAAGGAATAAAACAAAGGGTAGCTTTGATAAGTAGTTAAGAGGTTCTTTCCTATGGTTTTCTTGAAGAACATGTTGCAAGGCAAAGAACTTAACTGTTTCCCTTCCAATCCTCCCATCTCCTTTCCCCTTCTTTATCAATTAAAGGTTTCAAAACTTTTAAAATTAAGTATGTTGAATCTATACAGAAGATAAGATGCTGAATTATGCTACAGTTATCTCTCCAGAATTTCCATGAGAACAGGGATTATTCAGCAGCACTGAGGATCTAGGTACTTTTGGTGCTGATTTCCTGAAGGACTCAGATATCCATCTTTAGAAAGTCAAGTTTTGAATGTCAACAAAGGCTTCATTTGAAGCTATTCTGACTTGGCACCAGTATATAAGATCTACACAATCAGGATGAAATCTTGCCATCAAAGGTTCAAGATTTAACTTGAAGGCAGCAAGAAGGAAAGGGGAAGATTAAGGAGTGGTAGCTGGAGAAAGGAATTACAGGTTGTCAAGACATGGGTAATAGGCTACTAACACGAATCCTTTGTCTTCAAATGCCCTGAGGAAGGAAAACTGAAGGTTTATAATCAGTGTGATGTTCCTGGATTCTTTACATACTCTTCACCAAAACTGGACTAGGACAGTGGACTTGTCCTGAATGCAACTTATTTCTTATACAACTTTAATAATGGTGATGATGATAATGATAACAACAATAATAATTTTTTCTTGTTGTCACATTCCAAGTCAGTAAGTTGAGATTCAATTGTGATATTCCAGGATCCTAGATAATTCTATGATTCTGTATGTACAAAGAGCATGGAAAGTACTAAGAGCGAGGTAGTAGTGAAAGACCTAGAAATGTTTTACAAAGAGACACCATTCAAATTTGTCTCCCACCTTCTGAATTACAGTATTTTAATAGAAATATATCTCCAAGTACAGAATTTATTTTGTTATGGTTTATTATTTTGTAGCACTGCTCAGAGCAGTTAGGCACAACATCATCGAATAACTGTATTTAATAATGGTAATGTATGTAAATGCTGTGGAGTTTACAGGGCAAACTGATACCAGACAGCCATACTACAGTTCTGAACTATTTAATCAAATGGTTAACCTGGGACAAAGGCTTTACAACTGGGAGTTGCTGATTTGCTTACCATTAGACATAGCAAAAATGAAGGCATGAGCTATTTGATGTTGCTCCTCAGAATTGCTCAAAATTCTTTAAACTGTTCATTTCCATTTCAATTCACAGCAAGAAGTTCAGTAATTTATGGACTGGTTTTAATCATCATTTAATCATTTCTCTCACAGCATATCTAAACACTCACTAAAGCTGTATGTTCTCTCTGATCTTACATGTAAGTAGTTGTATTAACATTCTGTTTTGTATTTCATATTTCTGTTCTGAGTATGGCGAGGAAGTATCGGCCTTGAAAT
The DNA here is from genome assembly GCA_013397135.1 of Pachyramphus minor. Lineage (NCBI taxonomy): Eukaryota > Metazoa > Chordata > Aves > Passeriformes > Tyrannidae > Pachyramphus > Pachyramphus minor. The sequence continues at coordinate 6,754 of VYXB01010816.1, read as the reverse complement.
AACATCTTTAGACTGCTGGAGCTGCATTCACATATGCACTAAACTGACAGATTTGTGGTATTTCGCCAAAAGATGAAAGGGAAATTGTGCCCCCAAACCCTATAGACCATGTCTCAGTCTCTTTAGAGATATTTTGGTTTCTTTAGTAAAGAAGAGCTGTTGGTTGCTACACTCCTAATGCTTTCTATTTTCCATGCTCCCAGTAAATTTAATAAAGAGCTTAAGACGATGTGAGTGAGAAAGCAGACTAGCAACACATGAAACTTAAGTGTCTGCTATTTCAGCTTGAATGAGTATCCAAACCCAGATCCCTAGCCAAACTGTAAGAAATTCCTGTATTTTTTTTAATAGGAGTTAATATGAGCATTGAAGGCTTCCTAATGGGACTTGCAGAATTTGCTTGTGCAGGAATGGCTTTCTAGGGCTATTTCAGTACTTCAGTTCCTTGGCAGGATTGAGACGGGCGTACAGGAATGAAGAGGGGTTAGGGAGGGAGGAGGGGGATGGGAAGACCATTAGCAGAGATTTTAAAATTCCAAACAGACTTAGGTTTACTGCATCATGTCTTTTCTGACTTTTAGTTCAGAATAAAGTGCTTTAAATGGTAATCAAAATGTGCATCCACTGTACTTAGAAAGAGGTATCTTTGCTTCTGTCAGAACAGCTCATTTGGTTCACATCAGCTCTTTTATTGACAGGAAAGCTGGAAAACAAGTTTTGGTGATTGACTGGAGCACCCCTTAGATCAGCTCTGAATACTTGCCCTGCCTCAATCACAGGATGGTCCTCTTAAGGTGTAACATCAAGCTAAATACTATGGTCTTGTCTAGAATCTTTCTATGCTGGTGTATCTCTAGAACCTTTGCAAAATTGTCAATCTAAGGCTGCTAGAATTGTTCGGGGACAAACAACTTTCCTGCTCAGAAAGGTATTTAGCTGATAGTCTATACAGTGTGACACTTATCCACTATTTCATGGTATCATACCTCAGAGTCAGAAAGAAGAATTTCAGAATTGATGAAAGATTTGGGTGAGAAAGATTCCATTCTTCCTTCTCAGCTATTCTTTATGTTTCACATGTAGTAGGTGTGTGACACAGTAGCTTATAAACCTGCAGACATTACCACAGAATTTTTTTATTTGCTGGAGTCAATAACTGGCATTTGAACTACAGTACTGATGAGCCTTGGTGAATCTCTGCTTTGTGTGCACCAGGTGATTAGCAGCTGATCAAGGAAAGGAAAGACAAGAGATGGAGTGGGAAAAGGAAGAGAGAAAGTGTGAGCTGGTCACTGAATCCAGCCCTGGGGAAGGAGGTACTGCCACACCACACAACGGAGCATTGTCCATCATGTCACAGGATGCCTGGGAAGCCAGAGCTCATGGCCACCCTGAGGGGATCAGCATAATAGTTTAACCTATCCGAGGTCACTGGTTTGATGTGCTAATGGGAATTGAAACCCCCTTATTAGGAAATCAAAATCTCTAGATTTGCATCTAAGCTTTGATTGACTGATGAGTCAAACTCTTGGCGTAGGCTTTGCAGTGAGATTACTTCAAAGTTGATTTATTATTATTATCATCATCAATGCTATTTTGGAATATAAACTCTGATATTGTAAGGAAAAGGTCATCCACCTTCAAACAGTAAAGTGCCAGGTTATTTTCTTTCCCAAAATAATGATTAAATTTGGTGTCAGACACTTGGCAAAACTGAGGAGGCCGAGCACAGTAGAAAGACAAGGTGGTCAGCACCACAGCTTTTGGTGATGGCTTCAGTGATATCATTCTCAATGCACAACAGCTCTTGGCACCTGACTTTGTGCTGGCCCTGCTTGGGAACATTCAGATTTGGTTGTATGCTGCCTTTGGTACCTGTGCTGTGGATTGCTCAGTCCTGCATTACAGTTTATGAAAGTGTGAATAGGAAAGGGAGCATTAGAATAAATTGTAAGATACTTTTAAAGTGTATTGATTGCTGGCAAACAATAGCAAACAATTTCTTCTGGAAATACTGTTCCCTAAAAACACTTAAAAATAATGCTGCAGAGGAGATTAAAAATGTGTATCATGATAGCTAGAATACTATTAAAATATTTATCTGCAGCTATTCTTAAATTCATTAAAAACTTAATCTGATTCTTATGATACAGTAAGTCTCCAGTGACTAATCCAACAATTACATGCTTCCTAATGAGTAGTTTGAACAGCACTGACCTTGAAAATACTTTGGCTCACAAAAAAGTACTTTATGTTGGTAAATTCTTTTTCCTCAAATTTCAGTGGGGAAATATCAATTTTGTCTGTGACTATGCAGAAAAAGGAAACAAAAATGAACATTAATACTGAAAGTATCTTCTACAAAAACTACAATAGCTTTGTTAACTAAGACTGAGCATCATCCTCCCCCACTGTGAGCACATCAGTTAATAATAGTAGGCATTACTCAACTTCATTTGGCATCAGTAAAATTTAAGATGTAATCCAAATATCAAGGTAAATCTTTTCCTAAATTGATGAGAGTATAACTTTAATAGTAGTCTTTAATTCACCATAGCCTCCTACATAGCTAGGGAGCAATTAAAAAGTTGGATGTGTTACACAGAATTCTTTTTAATATACTGATGTTAACCACTTACAGAGAGTTATACAGCTAAGGAGTCTCCTTTTTTTAGAAAAAAATAAAAATGTGCTTTTGCCAGAAATGAGTTATAATGAGGGTACAGCAGCTGTGAGCCTAGCCAGTAGAAATGACCATAGTTGATGATTTCTCCAGTGACATGCCCTGCTTCTTGAAACTCTCACAAATGCACTGCACAAAAAGTATTCGATTTGCTGCCAACAGTGCTTTTCCTTGGTGCTGTGAGAAGCAGTCAAATACATGTAAGTCAAATACTGGCTGTTTGTTGATCAGCCAGACTGACAAGGTGATGCTTGAGAATTCCCCCTTTTAGAGTGTTGTCTGATCTGCTTAATGAGAGCTTGCAGATTTTCCCCATCTCTACAGAGCCTCCCTGTCACCTGATAAATAGTTTAGAGCACATAGTAGACATCTCCTGCTTCCAAAAAGTAGGTGAATGCAAGATCCCATCCAGTCTGTTCATACTGAACTGTCCTGTAAGGCTTCTGTGCCTGTTTCATATTACAGTACAGCCACTGGATCTGTCTCTGCCCTTGTAAGGCAGGCAAGTCCCATGAAAGTAGGTAACAGAAATTAAAAATTAAATGCTTTTTAAATCTTACTAGAGATTGGGGATTTTTTTTTTTTCAATAACAGAAGAATTATTCCAAAAATTACAGTTGTTCACAGAAGGGTTACATTCTGCCATCTATCTTTGTGCAGAAGTCCCATTGGGGTCTCTCTGCAGGCTACTCCCAAAACACAGATGTTCCTGGCTATCCATTCAGTGTTTTAATTCTGCTGGATACTTCTTACTCTCCAGCTTTTTGTTACTGGAAGGTTTTAAAAATATAAATGTTTCTTTTTGTTGACACTGCTGTCTCCAAAGTTATCTAACATAAAAGGTCTGATAGCAGCCGCTGGGGGGTGTGTGTCTTGAGTAAGTGAAACTCACTGAAGGAGACTTTTTTGTATGAGTGGAACTTCCAGATCTAACCCAAAAGCTTCTATGTCTGTTTTTTTTTCTAGGAACTTTCCCTAGAGTTTGCTAAAGAAAGAAACTCAAGGACTTGCCTAGTGAAAAAGAGGGGGTGTATATGTATCCATGTCCTTGTAAAATTCGACTTGGAATAAGGGAATAGAGTGTGTATTTATATTTTCCTTCTGAGTTCTTGTAAGTTCTCATGCTTTATTGAGAGCCATCTATTTTACAAGCATGGAAAGGCCCTTAATGTGTCTGCAAGCATCTTAAATTAATCACAGCTAACCTTAGGAACACAACAGTCTGTATGTCACCCACCTCACTTTTTTCGTATGTAAAGGGAGATGCCATTTTTCACCACTTCCATGTATTTGACATTTTTTGACATCTAAGAACATCTGTAGAACCTCTGAGAGTGTAGGTTTTGGTGGGGTTACAGAATTTCTTTTTGTTAGATAGCACAAGCTATGCTGACCTTGGATTTAGGGCATTGCAACATGCTTCCATTTCACTGCGTATTTTGTATCAATCTGTTGAAGATATACAAGTTCATAACCCGCAATTGACTGTCCAAAGTCACCTCTAGTTAAATCCCTGAGGCTGAGTAATTGCTGAGGCTTTCAGAATAAAAAGAAACTGAGGGAGGAAGAGGAGAAGAAACCCTTTACCTTCCACCGATTTTCTTTATACATACCATCAATTCAAGTTTAATCTGTTGTGTTGGTTTTCTTGTATCTAGTAGTTCCTTATAAATATCAAAAGGTAAACTGTAATCCTATTATGAGCATCTTGTAAATTCTTTTTTAAAGGATAAGTCTGGAACATGCTATACAAGTACAGAAACACCTTCTGAATTTATCCTTTTAGTTTGCTCAACAGCCCAGAAAAAACTACAAAGTTGATGAAATTAAATCTTCTCCATGTCTATATCCATGTACCTTTATTACATCTTCGGTATGGGGATACTAGCAATTATATGGAAACCATTGTATTATCCTTTTGAGGCAGCAAAAGCTCAGCTAGTGCTAGAAAGGCTCCCTCCCGCAATAGCAGTGTGGGGGCAAATAAATAAATAAATGTGTGTTTATATATATATATAAGAATATCTGCGATTGATGACTGGAAAGATATCAAAATAATTCAGTGATATCCCTAGCTCTGCCCATTGCCTGATGTTCTGATTTTGAAAAATTTACCCATAAAGCAAATAAGCTCCCAAACCCAGTTCGAAAGAAAGAAGGGGTCTGAGTTGTCTTGAAATTCAGCGAAGTACTTTTAGAGCCTGAATCTCCTACAAGAGTTTCTATTAACCAAAACCAGTATATATGTCCAATCTGAGAGGCAATGGATGGAAAATTTTTAAGACACCATAGTGTTTGATCTCTGTATCAGTAAACAGTTCTCAGTCATTCTATAGACTATGGCAGCACAGGGTCTCTCTACCTTTGCTTGTAAGGGTCTGATTTTACTTTGACGATATTGAAGAATTGGTGCAAACTTTTCACTGACAGGTACCTCTTGTAGCTGTGTCAGCTTTCTCTCCACTGCCATTTGGAAGTATTTGGATCAGAAGATGCTAAGGAAGAGTGAGATTTCTCTAGCTGAACTGACATAGAATAATATATGGCAACTAAACAAAATGTAAGAGATTTGCAGACTGTTGTCTCCTGTGCCTGAGCTGGCAATAAATTATAAAGGAAGCAGGTTAGGAAACTTAGTGACCCAAAAGACAACAGAAAAGAGTTCAAGCACTCTACGTGTCACCTTGTGTAATGTGAGATAGGGGAATATATCTGTTTTCCTAAAAATTGCCATGTGACCTGGAGATCTGGAAATGGTGCATATGTACTGAGTGGTATGAACGATGCTGCTGCCACACCTGCACCTGACACCATGGAAGCCTGCTGGGTTCATGATGCATTGTGCTGCTACTGTGTGAGTGGCTAGAACTATTTTTGGACACAACGAAATAAGGACGGAGGTTATTTTTCACTACTAACTACTTCCTTCAGCCTGTCTGGACGGTGAGCAGAGAGATTTTCTGACTCCTCTCAGAAGTTTTGGAAGTACCAAACTTGACTGAGTGTTTCAGTAGCACTCGTCTGTTAAGGAGAAGTATAATTCCATGTTATTTGCTAGGGATTTCCCCATCCATCCTGCATCTATTTTCACAGGAAGCAAGTATTTTATGCCACAAGTGACCCATTAGCCTTTATCACCAGGCAACCACACTATCACTATATACATACATATATATACAGAACGTGCTTTCTGTCTATCAGTTCTATCTGCATCATTCACCGTTCCCACAAACAGTCCTCCATCTGCTAGGCAGGGTCTGTTCTTCCTATGTGTGATTTGAAAGCACCCCAGGCACCTGCCCGGCTTGCAGATGGTGTTACTCCATCACAGTCTGAAGTCATCACTGACAACACAGCGTATTTCAGGGAGATGAAAGGGGGTGATGGAGTTAAGGTCTTACTGAAGACAATCTGAGCTAACTCTAGTTGTTGTGTGTAATTTTTTTGTTGTTGTCATTGCCAAACTGTGCAGGAGGTGAGGTTTAGTTTGTAACAAGTTTCCTACCTAGTTTGGAGGGGGGGGGGAGAACACCCACACTGCAGAATGGAGGGCAGAATTCCCGATTCCACATTAAAACTACCCCCACGAGACCTTTCAGTGGTCTGGCGCTAGCTCTTCTAGATGCTGTTTTTCTGCTTGAGTGTTTTTGGTTTGTTTTTTTTTTTTTTTAGTTTTTTTTTTCCCCTTTTGGTGCTATTTTTTGCGAACGAAAAAAAAAGTGTTAAACAGGCTGAAGAGGCAGCAGAAGGGAAATACGCCCGTTCTCGAAACTAAGTTAAACTT
>VYXB01010815.1:470626-519751 GCA_013397135.1 Pachyramphus minor | reverse complement strand
AAAAAAAATGTGCTTCCTGTGGAAAGTAAGACAAGGCATAAACAATGTAAGTGAATATCGTGCAGAACAAGGACTGTGTTGGAACAGAATCAAGATCAGAAGCTGTTTCCAGTAGCTAAGAGCACTGAGGGGTGGAAAAAAAAGGTCACAGCCCAACAAGAGATAAGCCCACTTTGAAGAAACAATTGCGAGAGCAGCACGTCAGAGCAAACAGAGAGGGACAAGAAAAGGACTGAGTTTTAACTCCATATCTCAGGAACATCCACATTTCACTGCCATCTCTTGGCAGTTTTCTCTGCAGTCTCAGCATATCCTTGAGTCATGGCATGTATTCACCTGGAAGCTCGAAATCATTCCATTTCTCTGGAGATCCACTGAAGCTGTGCCGGTCCTGCTGGAAGTCACTGCTGCTGGACATGAGCAGCTCGTCACAGCCCTCCTCTGTGTTACACTGAGGGTCAAATTTGATTGAGAGGTAGATGGCACCAGGAATGTGAACTTTATCCTGGGAAATCAACACATGAGCTTTGTGTTACTGTATTGCCCAGAACCCACTCAGCTTTCACCACACAAACGAGGGAGACATCAAAAATATTACAGCATCTCCACAGGTAAAGAGCTGTTTGATATTTTTACCCAGAGCTGATTTAACAGATGTAAAGCATGGCCTATTGTTCACATTAGCTGTTAAACATGTACAATTAATTGCTAGCAATGCTTTGCTCTTTCAAAAGCAGTAATTGCTGCTGATACTGATCTCATTGCCAGAACCTAAGGGTTTATAACGCACTTTAAAAATAAAAGTCAGAAGAGTCAGAGCAGCAGGGAAATTAAAAATCCCAAGACTGCCCAAAGGCAATAATTACTTACCAAAATGCATCAGAAAAATGCTTTCAAACAGTATCAGGAAAATAAAATCAGAAACTCTTTTTGTCAGGGGAAGACAGCTTAAAATGAGAAATACAAGAAAAAAGACACCACTCCTATTTCATCTAACAGCAGAAGGCCAGATGAAGCAGATCTTTGGATGCAGGGGTAGGAATATTTACTCATTAAGGCTTGAAACCACTTACAAATATGATCTGCTTCAAATACATACACAGTCAAGTTATGCACTTTTCACATGATTGAATTAGGGCTACATTAAAGTGCATTTAAGGCTGATTTCTTTACAGGGCAGTCATCTGAAGGCCTCAGTCATCTGAAATCAGCCCTTTCCAAGCAAGACTGGACAGATTTCACAGGTGTTTCAAGCACAGAGGTCCCACAGACACACAAGTGGAACTCTGTGAGGCTTCTGCTCCAATCAGTGTGGGGGTTTCATCTGATCTTCAAGCCAGGTCCTGTGACAAACCCACCTCGAAGTTGGTGTTGTTGTTGTAGGGATGTTGGGATTCCCGCATCTGCACGGCCATTCCAGGCTCCTCCATGAACTGACAGGCTGTCAGGGCCATGGTCCCCAACATGCTCTCCTTGCACCCGTGCAGCACCTTCTGCAGAATCTGGGGAGAAAAAAAACCCCACAGTATTAAATACGATTTGCTGTCAAAACAACATTTGCACAATCACATGCTGATGGCTGACACGAGTTATTCCCAGTCACATGGTATTCTGGAAGAGGGAATTGAGGTACAAGCAAGAAACAAGACAAATTCACAAATGATGCCTCCAAGTGACATCTCCATAAGCACAAAAGATTGTACTTTGTCCTCTGTTCCAGATATTTCATTCTTTATCTGACAAAAACATGAAAGATATTGGCTACATCTCTTCCCACAATTGCTAGAATCACAGCTATTCCATAAAGTAATTAATAGGAAACTGAAGCTGTAATCAAATAAGATAAATAAATTTGTTAAACTAAACAGTTACCTCTGCCTTCTACACTTACAGGTTTAGATTTGAATAGAATATGTCATGTGTTTTAGCCTCCAAATGTACAACTCCATGTATAAGAAGGAATCATTAGTATTAATTAAGTGGCTGCAGTGTTTGAAAGCACTAGATGCAAGAGCTGTGTCTTTGAAAATAAAAAAAAAAAATTGCCTTTAAATCTAACAGGACACACTAAATAAAATTAAGAACCATCTGAGTCTCCCTTTTTCTCAGATTTCAGAAGTGCACAAAGCTTTGTGTCAGGAATCCTGTTACTCAAGGCCCTTTCAGGTCATTATAGCAACTCTTCACCTGCAATATCCTAACTCCTCCTATAAAAAGTAATTGCAGCTCAGACCAACAGATTCACTCCAAATCAGCCAAAAATTGATCTCCTGGGGAAAAGGAGTTAAAAAATCAAGGGCAGTTCCATGAGTGCATTCTTTGCCTCCACACACTTGCAGAACACCCTAAGACAAAGGCTTTTGTATTTAATGTGCCTTAGCAGATTTTATTCTATCAGTTCATCCTGCCCTTTTCTGAACCCATAAAAACACCCTGGGGCAACAATTTCCATGACATCCTGTGTCAAGAACCAGTTCTTTTGGTTTGTTTTGGACCTGCCACTTATTACCTTAATCTGACACTCCTTTGTTTTCTTACTGGGAGGGCCAGTGAATAATACTTGCTGTTAACTTTTGCATGCTATTTACTGCTTTAAATCTACAGAGAAAGAATAGACTTTTCCATTACTCCTTCTCCCTCAGTGCCTCCACAGGGGAAATATCCAGGATGAAGAAAACCAGTTGGTTCCTCATACTGTAGTTATTCCTGCCACTCTTCTCCAGGCCTCTCCCAGTTGTACTGCATCTTATTTTAATTTTTTTAATGAGATGAGGGAGTCAGGTCACACACTTAACCCAGATGAGAGCATAGTATTGGTTCAGTGGCATATCAATGCCTTCTGTTTTATTTTTAATTCCTTCTTTCAAGCTTCCCAGTGCTCCATTTGCTTTGACTGCTCTCAAGCCTTGAGCTGCCACTTTCATTACAACATTCCATTGTAATTCTAAGATCCCTTCCACCACAGTAACAGATATTACAATATACACATTGAGACCTAACAAAAAGCAGCTTTCTAAAAGCACTGCCTATTTTACCAGTTTCTCTAGATTACCATCTAGATTGCCTATTTTCAAAACAAATTGCCTATTTTACCAATTTCTCTTTTATAACTGGAAGTTGTCTCCAAGGAGCTCCTTTTTCCATTTTCTGTTAACAAAATCAGTACATCAAGACACCAACAGATTCCAACTCCTTTTTCAGAACTAATTTAAATTTTGGAGTTTCAACTGAGTTAAAAAAAGGAACTGCAAGTATTTCTGTTAGTCAGAGTCTCATGGCTTGTAGACACAGGTTTTGCTCACGTTGTCTGAGTGAAATCCACTTACTTTTTCCCACAGCTGCTTCTCCTCCAGCTGCATGAGCATGTCCAGGATGTATGTCATGTGGGCTGGGCCACTCAGGTCTAGGATTTCCTCATTGATTGCCACATCATCAGGCCACTCAGCCAACAAGGATGCCAGCACATGCCTGGCATAAAGAACTGCAATGGCCTCGTTGACACGATACAGGTAGTCCCTCACAGCCTTTTTGCTTCTGGAGTCCAGCTCCTTGTGCAGGAGGATTGAACTCTTGGTGCGGCGCTGTTTGGCATAACTGAGCTGGAGGTCACTCTCTGTGTTGGTGATCAGCTTCTGGGCAACTGGGTTGGTTTCTTCTGTTGCTTTATCACAGAGTACAGGCTTGGACTGAAAAGAAAAAAATAAGTCTGAAAACAGGCTGTCAGTAATTTGCTTCTTTATGTTTGGGTGTCTCACCAGGCCGTCAAACTGCAAGCTGGATTTGCAAATGAATTTGTTTAAGAGCACAAAAGTGGGATCTCTCATGCATCGAAAAGGACAGATTCCCTCAAAAACACTGTTTTTGTCAAGAGTCAACAGATCTCACTATCACAGAGTCACAGAATATGCTGAGATGGAAGGGACCCAAAAGGACCATCGAGTCCAACTCTTAGCCCTGCAGAGGGTTTTGTGACTGTGAACAACAGTGGAAACAGCAGTTAGAGTTCTAACCAGAAGTGTTCATTTAAGCTGACCTACAGAGCTAAAGCAACCAAGCTGTGCCACAGAATGAGGCAAACTGGGAGGGACCTTTGGAGATCATTTGGTCTAAATCTGACTTAAAGCTGAGACGACTTCAAAATCAGGGCTTTGTCCAGTGAAGTTTGGAGAATTTCCACAGGTGGATATTTCACAGCCTCTGTATAAGCTGTTAAAAGGCCTATCTTTTTTTTTTCTTATAATTACGTGAAACTACTTCAGGAAGCTCCTTCCACTTTGCTGTGCAGCTGATAAACAGCTGCACTGGTGACACCAGCCAGGAATGAGCACCCAAAACAAAGCACAGAGCTGTGGGACCCTGCTTTGAATGCAAAACCTAAAGCTGCCAGGTGTAGTGTCTACTTTACAAGATAAATTCACTGCTTCTTTGTTCTGCTGAACTCACTGTAAGAGAACAGTGATCTGCTGAAACAGTAGCATGGCATATGCTTACAGCAATTAGATACAATCTCTCTTGTGTAAGGGGAGGAAATTACAGCCTGCAATCACAATTTGTTCTCCTGAGCTGAGAATCAAGTTCTTTTACTTCCTTCAGGAAGGAGCTGCAAGGAAGAAATATTTGCTTCTTGTTGTACCTGCTCATTTATTTTGACATAGAACATTAATAACAGATTATTTCAGATGTTAAAAAGAAAATTATCTCAGGTTTGAAGTTACTAAACAGAACAGAAATTACTCAGTGCCTAAATTAACTATTTCACAATTTCTTCTGTTTGTGGAGATGAACCTACCAAACATGGTAAGATGATCATATCTGTATCCACTGCCTTGGAACTCTGCTCCTCCAGCCTCAGGCGCTTGCTGGGCTGCCACTTCTGGGCCAGGGTTCGGATCCTCTCATCCGTGGTTATCACATCTCCATCGAACCTTGGGAGGGGCAAAACACAGCAAAAAAACCACACCAATGTGTTTTGAAAGCAATGCAAAATAAATCACTGCAATTAAATGTAAATTAACCCTCCCCACCTCCTGTTTTGGAAAGATTAAACTCTACCTGTTTTTACCACGTGAACTGGTTCCCCTGTTCTAACAGGTCAAAGGGTTTAAGTGTTATAAAATTGCTCATTTCTGTGAGAACACAGCGTGTCCATGACATGCTCTGAGTGCTGGAAGCCACATGGAAGCTCCTGATTCCTCCTCAATATGCAGAATTAGAGCCATAGTAGATCTCCACATGGGAGTTACCACACAGAAAAGAACACGTGACATGTTTCAGAAGGTGGTGACTTGCTTCCATAAATACACCTCAGCAGGAGTTCATTGCCTTCCTTTTTCAGACACGAAAAACAAATTGTGTCCTTGGAACAATTTCTGTTTGGTCCCAATGAGATCTTAGGTTTTCACCCACATCTAGCAACTGTCTTTCTGCTGGAGCCAGACTTTCACATACCTCTTTTGAACCTCCAGGAAAAAAGAATCTGTTCTTTTCATCTGCAACTCATACATGGCTCGAAGAATGTGGAGAGGTGCATTAAGTGCATCATGTGTCATCTAAGAAAGGAGCAAGAAAAGAAAAAAAAAAAAGGTATTATGTAGGAAAAAGAAATCTGAGGTTCTCTGAGGATGTCATGGTATTATTTTCCCACTTATAGGTAGAGAATTAATGAATTTAATATATGGGTTAATAAAAATGAAAAGTAATTTAGCAAAACACTTTATAATGATTTTGTAGCATTCATTACTGTAATTCTATTTTATTTTCTTTAGAGAATGATATACTGAAATCATAGACCCATATTCTCTAAATTTAGAAGAAAACCAGTCATAAAAACTTCCAACTGTTTTATGCAACTAGAAAATGCACAGTAACTTCAAAGGAGGTAAACTAAGTTTAAATACCAAGAAGCATATTTTGGTGGCTTCATCCAAACCCTCCAGAGGGTCAAGTTTGTTCTGCTCTACATCAACAGGACCAACAACAGGCTGCTCCACATCTTGGTCTTGTTCCCTTTCTTCCCTTTCAGTATCCTCCTGTTCAGCCAGGGAACTGATATCTTGCTTTGAGGAATACAGCATTATAGACAAAATCTATACAGAGAAAAGGTAGCATATGGTGTGACAGCTGTAGATATTATTGGTGTATCTGCAATCAGCACTTAAGAACATTAACACTTAAAAACACTTAAGGACAGTGTTTAACACATGCTATTCTAAAAAGCAGCAGCACCTAAAAAAACCAAACTCCCAAAACACAAAACCAAACCATTTTCCACTTCACAAATGAGTTACACCTTCCAGGCTGCTACAAAGACAACTTCAGCGATTAGCTGAAAGTGCAAAAAAAATTTAGTAAATTATTATTTAACCGTTTCAATACATCAAAGGTTTGAGGATTCTCACAGAGCAAAAGTGACAATCACCAAAATGCCAGTGATGCCCCTCCACACTCTTCTCCTTTGAAAACATCCCTTTGGCTTTAGCAGAGCTACAGTCCCACATATCAATTAACACAACCCTTGCCTAAGATAAAACACAGCTAACAGCTGAACCACACTTCTCTCTCAATTAACAACCCTTCTGACAGAACATCCCCACACACGACCATGTCCCCATCTGCACTGCAGCAGTACCTGGTGCTCGTCAGTGAGCAAGGCAAGGTATGCTTTGCTTTGAGATTATTACTTCTTAAATTGAAGAATGGAAGAATTACTTTCAAAATGCAAGATTTTTCAAGAACAGCCTAAATAAAACCCACAAAAAAACTGAGGTGATAAGATTAATGCCTCACCTTGCATGTTTCTTTCAAATATAACGAAATTAATTGAAATTAGCCTCTGCTTTAAAGAAGTTGGACTATTATCTACACAGCTATGATGAACAGAGGAAGGCAGATTGAGGGATACAGTTAAATGAACATATTTTAGGGACAAACTAGAAATACTCTTGAGACTTCCTTCCCAGAAGGGAAGTGCAGTGCCATAACTTTTGAGCTGCTGTTTGAACCCTGACTTCCCAAAGTGTCCCTTTTCTTACCTCCAAGTCTCGCAGAAGCCAGGTCTTACTGAAGCCAGTTCCTTTGCTACATTTCTTCACTAGAAGCTTGAGCAAACCAGACTGAAGAAAGGCAGCTTGGACCTCCTTAAAGCCATGAATCTACACACACAGACACACACAAATAAATAAGGAAAAAGGGAACAATACAACACAATGCTTGTGAGGCCTTGTCGCACAGTCTCAGATAAATTTCTTGCCCAGATGAACTACACTGGGAATTCTTTTCTTTCATTTCCCTAGAACACAAATCTCCACTTCAAACCCCTTAAGGGGATCATCTGGGACATGCACACAGTAGTAAGTGAATGTCTGTTTTGCTCTGACAGTCCAAAAAAAATACAGGTTTCCTCTTCTAATACTTCAGGAGTGAGAAAAGGGGAATGTGAACCTCACTCCATAAAGTGTTCTCCCTAGGAATTTCTTCTTCAGCTTTCATGAATGGTTGAACCCCAGAGAGGAGAAGCAATTCAACTCCCAGCTCAGACTCACAAATGCTATTTAAAGCCCAGCAACATTTTCAACCCCCTACAGACTGGGAATGAAAGGAGCCAGCTGTGAGAGAAATGCCCTTGCAGGAGTTCCCCAGTGTGCTCAGTCAACCCCCAAGTTCCTGCAGTGCAGGGTAGAACATGAATTGTTATTTATCTTTAACAGTCTAATGCCAGATACCTTCAGAGTTCTGTAAAGCCCCTTCAGAGCCAGTGACAAGACCCAGGTTGTTTCCACTGCCTCAGCATAGCTGCTGTCCAGGCTGGTTTGCAGGAGGTGGGTGGATATGAGGACAAAGTGCTGGAGGTACTGTCTCAGCTGGGTCTGGGAATCACTGCCCTCTTGTTCACATTTCTGAATCAATTGATAGTCTTTCACTACAACAGAGAAAAAACACAGTGTTCTAGGTTCATCTTCAAATGTTGTGGAGTCATCTCCTACCAGTAGATATGAGTAGGCTGAGACATGAACACAATCCCTACATGAATTATTTTCTAATAAAGGTCTTGTACTGAAATTACCTCAGATTCCCCGAATAGACAAGAAAATATTTCATTTTTTTCAATGCAAATTAAAAATCCCAAGGTAGCTCCTGGCAACAGCTGCTTGTCTGCACATATTTGCACATCAGCAGTACAGCATTAAAGCAGCACATGTTCCATTTTGCAATTAAAATGGGGAAAGTTCTGACCTGCAATTGATATGATGAAATAAATCTTGCCAGTCTTACTGTTTAAAATGTCAACAGTTAAAAAAAGAAAAGAAAAGCTTTTATGTTCAAATCTTCCTTCAGTATCAAAAAGCAGTTTAGTCTGTTGATTTTTCCAAATGTCTTTTACACAACTTCAACAGTCAAATCTTAGGACAACCTTTGCTTTATTAACTTCACAATATCAGGTCACGTATCCCAGAGCTGAAAGCCTTTGCTCTTAGGAATCCAACTACTTTGTTATATGTTAAACATTTAACTTGGTCTCAGATTTTAGGGGTATCCAAACTGTTCTTAAATTAGCAATGGTTTTAAAACACCAAGCACAGTTTTGGAAAGGGTAAGACACAAGCAGTAAGCAAATCTCAAAATAGGAAGAGTTGCTGAGATTTCTCAATTTAATAGAATGGTCTCAAGAGTTTTCTAAATCTTTTTCTTAGTAAAAATAAATGCCAGAATTTCAAAAAGAAAACATGTCTTCCCAATCATTACTGCAGAAGCTTCACAATTTGTTTGTGACCTGCAAGCAGAATTAGCTGAGGGAGAAAAATCAGACACCTTACTAATAATGAAATTCAAACCCTGTAGACCTGCACAAAGTAGTCTGGATAAGAATATGCTTTTAGGTTTCCATAAGAAACTGTAAGGCAATACTGTGTGATTTTTTGATAAAACAAGAAATGTCACAGAACCTGTTTTTCTCTTGCGGGTTTTGATGTCTACAACCACTGCCCTGTTTTTCTCTGTGAAATGCTTCAGGATGATCACATTGTGAGGCTCGTTGGCATTGTCCATGTACACAGAACGAGTGCCCATACACAGCACCTGAAATGGCAGCAGAATTTCAGTCATCATTTGGAATACTTATTTGCAAACACACCCATGCATTATATTGGTTACATTTGCTTATACTTGGTATTGTATTTTTTAGCTGAACCCTCTGCTTGCTGTCAGGTATTTGCTCATCTTTACAAAATGGTAGTTCACTTCTATAAAATAAATGCCTGCAACAACCAACATAATGCTATATAGACAATATATCAGAGTTAGGAACATCAAGAGTGAGACTGGATTGGTTTGTTCGCATAGAAGTTATCAAATATATTAACCTGGTTTTCTTGCAGTAGTTGTAAGTAGAAATGCCAGGCAAAACCAGCCTCATTATTCTTGTTTAGATCAACATTTTGTACAAATTTGATTAGATCAAACTGTGCACAAGTGGAAAGCTGTGAACTCTGGCACAGCATGTTTTGAGAGTTTATAACGGATGTCCCCAATCGATGAAATCCATTGTATTCAGAAATAAACACCTAAAAGCTTTAACCTCATCTGCTTTAGTGCCAATAGGCCACTTACCTCAGGAAACCCAACCAGCACCAGTAAAGTGAAGATATTGGTGTGTTTTAGCTGGAAGGGCAGCTGCTTGATGCAGTGGTCAGTGAAGGCAGCGATCACACTGTGCCACTGCACAGAGGAGTTCAGGGATCGCAGGATATCTGCCATGGAACTCGCCCAGTCCAGACCCACACGACTGCAAAGCAACAACAGGCTGCATTAGGAGGGCTGACTACACTTACCTGGAAATATTTTTCCCCAACATAGTGTATCACTCTTAATCTGTCAGAAAAGTAGCTTTCATATGGTTACAAAACAGTTTTTCCAAATATTTGAAGCTTTCACGTCAGCTGACACATTAATTCTGTTTAGTTTTTCATCATTAGAGCATAAATACACCTCTGTTTTCTGAAAGGATTTACAGTCCCAAATCAAAGTGTGCCTGAACATTGTCACTGTTAATTGTGAATTTTAGGTTAGAGCTCAGAAGTTTTTGCTGGCATGACAGCGAGTGGTTTATTTCCCATGTATGTGACTACCTACTGTCTCTGGGATCACACAAACAATCCAGAGGGATTGGCCTCCTTGCTCTAAAGTTAGTTTTGGAGAAAATCCTTTCCCTCAGCTGATGCTCTGGATATTCTGCCTTTAAATTTCATATGTTTTTCTATTTGCTTGTGAACCTTCCCTGTGAAACACAGCTACACTGAAAAATAAGTCACATTTAACAGGCACAAGATTAATCCTAGACTGCTTGAGAGCTTTCTCAAAATTTGTCCCTCTCTGCTGTTTCCACTGCAATTTTAGTATACAAAAACCTCCCTCTTGAATACTCTCACATAAAAGGGCCAGATCCAAAAGTCAGCACTGGTGATAGTTACAACAGGACACACTCTCCTCTTTTGTGGCACAGGAAATAAAGCCACTTTTCAGCAGCCAGTCTTCTTCTGGAAGGAAGTTAGAATTCCCACTGCAACAAGGGTTGCAGATGCTAAACCCTTTCCACAATCAAGGTACAGGTTTAACTGACTTTCAATTAAAAAGCCTCTATGCACGAGACACCCATGAAAGCAAATTACAAGTCATCAGAGATGAATTAATTGGTTTAAAGTAAAAAAGCACCTGTCTAAACACACAGCTCCCAGACTGAACAGGAGATGAGTTGTCTTCCATCCTTCTGGCACTGTAGAACCATCTCCTGGTACAAACAAACTGTGTTTGGCTGAGAGGATTTTAGTCACTGCAGCATCCACTTCTGCAGGCATAAGCCTCAGGATTAACTGGCCCAGAAGTCCCAAGGTTAAATGATAAGTTTCATTTAGGTGGCCAGCATTTGAGATTACAACATGAAACATCAGTGGAAGTATTTGTTCCAGGTTCATCAAAGACATTGTGGAGCCCTATGGAAAGAGAAAAACCTCAGTAAGGCAGGGAAAGAAAACAAGATTTTTAGTCAAAGTCAGTCTGCTCTAATGGTCTTTCAAACAGGAAAAGAGGAATGAAGAAATTATGTTCCTCCTTTGGTTGTTGGCCTGTTAAACTGATCTAAATTGAAGACTTAAACTCTGCAGGTGTTGAGCAGTTAAGACAAACTGTTCACAGATACAGTTCCCTTCCCTCTCCCCCCTCTCCAGCCCTTGCAACCTCAGTAATGTGCAAGGTCTTAAGACATTCTAATTCACATTTTATAACACATAAGCAACAAGAGCCCATTTCCCACGTTTAATTCACTATGAATTTTATTCATGGTATTGGTGACACCTAGAAAACTACCCAGATTGAAGTGAAAAGAACTAACTGATTTGAAAGGTGGTAACATAGCTGCCAGCAGTCCCAAAATCCTCTTCTGAGAGCATTCAGCAAAAACTTGTTCCTGGCTAGGTATTAAAACCTTCTCTTCTTGCTTTTGGGCTGAATCCTCTGAGAGGGAGTCACCTGCTGTTTAAATAAAAACAAAAGAAGAAAGTATGCCAAGTTACATTAAAAATAAATATGTGATAGCTTAATTTTTATCATTAAAATCTAAAAAAGGTAGAATTTTTTAAAAAATCAAAATTTGATGAAAAATCCTCATAATAAAAGACATCAGGTAAACAGATTTACACCATTTAGTAAAAACATATAAAAAAGACCAGTGCTACAGACAGATCCACTGAAAAATCCTAATTCTTACAATACTAAACTTTATCAGGGTAAGACACCAAATTTCTGGTTCCAAGGACATAAGAACACACAAATATTGTGTTAGGCCAACAGGAACTTTAATCTGTACACAGGAATATGTATCTGTGGAAGTTTACTCTGATTTTTGGAATCCTTTAAACCAGCTGCAAGGTAGTTGTTCAAAGCCTTGTGCTTGGCAGCTTTCACAAAGCAGAGTTTGCTTGCATTAAAGACTTTTGCAAATATGCAAAACTGGATTAGGAATAAAAAGACAGCTGTTTGCTTTGCATTCGAATGGGAATTTCTGTGACAGGGAAAGTGAGGAATCATTTTTTACCTGTTGGAGAAACAGTTTTATCCACAGACAAGTCTGACTCCTGTGTCACAACAGCTTTCTTTGCAAAGACAGCTTTGCTTTCACTTCCTTGTTTTCCTGCTTTCTCTCCTGCAGGAGACTGGATTTCCTTGCGAGTACCTCCTTTCCCCTAAAAATAAAACAAAGGTACTAAAAGATTAAAACAAAATTTAATACCTGCAGAAACAAGCATGGAAAGAAGTCAGTCATCTATAGTTAAATATTTCTTCTACAAATACCAAAACCTTTTATTGGTGAAGAACTTCTTGATGTATTCATGTCTTAAGCTTCCATACAATTAAATTAAGTTTATCTATTTTTTTGTATCTCTGTGCATAAAATTATTACACTGTAATAGTTTTATACACTGTATAAAACTGTAGGAAACTCATTTTCCTCTCCTAAACAGTGCTACCAACCAAGGGAAATGACAGCCCTTTCAGAAAGAATGATCTTTATCCCTTCCCTCCAATGCCTCTGCGAATCAGTTCTGTAAGAGGTGATGCCTCTCTGTCTTTGATCAGGTGAATCTAATGAAGAAGTGGACTCATCAACAACTCTCCCCTTGCCCCCTCACTTTTACCCACAAATGAAATCACTACTGTCCCTTATTTCAGTTACACATCCAGAACAGGATGTTTAAGCACCTGAAGATCACACATCTGATACCAGGAAATAACAGGTACTCACATTGCAATGCACAAAGGAGCCTGTGCTGGGTTTCTCATCTCTTCCCTTCCCTGTTTTATCACCAGGATGATTTTTTGGAGCACTGTCTGTGGCAGGACTGCCTGAAACAGTGTCATTCTCTGAGAAGGATTCATCTTCTGGTAACATGCAGAGGAGAGCTAAATTTTTTAGTCCTGAGAGCAAGAAAGTTATAAAAGCTGTTGAGTGGCAAGATCGGCAAAAAGCAGAACTGAAACACTTTAAAAGAGAACTGCAAACTTCTCACACACTTCTTTCAAATATCAACTCCATCAAAAAGATGTTTCCTATCATGTTCATTTAATTATGTAGTTCCATTAAGTAGTAATTCCATTGAAAGAGATGAACAGGTGGTGACATCTTCCACCACAAAGATACCATAGGGATAGAGGTCTTAATTTAAGAAAGTGTTAGAGATACCTCCCAACAGTGTAAATTATGAAAGGTTAACTAAATTTGTCTTTAAATATTAATCTTCTGACCAGTTAAATATTTGTATAATAAATGTGTACATTACAGATTAAATAATGAGTATGAGAAAGTACTTGGTGTTGGTGGTATTTCAGCTATGTTACAGCTGCTCGCAAAAACTACCAACAAACTTATTTGAATTTCAGTCTAGAATTTTTGATATACTGAACATAGGCTGAATTTGTATCGCCCTGTTTTCTGTAGAAGCTCTTAGTTCACAGAAATGCCCATTTCCAGACAAACAAACATCATCTCCAGAAACTTCTCCTATCACAAATAAGGTTAAAAAATTCTTCCCAAGAGATACAGAGCAAAAAGCCTTTTCCTCTGAGTTATTTGCTGTCCTTCAGCTGTCAGTAACACATTACTAACAGAACATGAAGCTGTATTGACTGATCTCTTTACAAGAGCTAAGATGGAAAAAAAAACAACCAAAGAGTTGCCAAGTTGTCTTCAATATTTATGTAAGCACAAAATTAATTTTCTCAAGCTCTCCATTTTCCATGTTCCAGTGACCCTGAACGGCACTTGTTCTACATTTGCTTTCTACATAAACAGTTATTCTCAGAGAAGTACACAGCAGCTTCCCTTTTCCTTTGGAAACTTTGGAGTGAGTAATGACAGACTTTTCTGACACTTGCAGACACCATTGTTTGGGGGCAGCAGGAGCTGACTCACCCTTTCCGTGCTGCGCTTTCATCAAGCAGTCCCCGATGAGCTGGATGCACTGATGCTGCAGAACTCGGGCATGGCTGAGGACCTGGGAATCCAGTTTCTCTCCTTCCACTTCCTCCCCATTTGCCAGATCTGCACTGTAGAGGGTCAGAGCTGCAAACAAGAGCCAGGAGTAGTTGTGGATGTATGGCTGGATGAGGCGCTGCCGGTCGCTGATCCGGATGGTCACCATGGGATACACGGTGATGCTGTGGGTGGGCAGGTGGCTGGAAGGAGAAGGGACAGCAGTTAGAAATGCAGCTGCTAACCAGTACAGTCAGCAAAACACAACACCTTTACAGGAAACCTGTAAGACCCGACACATTCCAGAGGTTCCAACTGTGGGCCTGTTTTTTAGGATCTTTGGTGTCAAGCACTGAAAAAACTCTTATCGACACACAGCAGTGTTCAATTCTTCTATCCTGTTATACAGGGCTGGTAACTCTCCTTCTGCAGCTTTCACAGCCATGGCCAGAAAAGAATTCCTCTGAAGTTATTTCAAAGGTTGAGGCAGGTTTGCAAACTACAGAGATTTTTGCTGAACTGGTCCTATATTTCCCACATTTCCCCAAAGGACACCAAGGAGATGTTCTGATATCAGGCACAGCCTTGTAGGAAGCCCCATGAGAAGGACTGATTGTACTTTGATGCTAATTATCTTTTTCTGCCAAGTGGGGGGAAGAAAATGACATATTTAATACCTGTCAGAGTATTTCTTTGCGTGGTAGCACCCATAGCAAAGGTCAAAGTCATCGCACACATTGCAGTTCATTCTCCGACCTATGATAACTCCCTGGCAGTGATCACAGGCATATTCCATGTTAACCATTTCATGGTCATCCTCATGGCCTTCAGGTTTAACTCCACCTGTAAGGAAAGATTTCCCCGTAAAATCTTTTTGATAAAGGATCTTTCCTAATTCAGATTAGGAAAAGAAAAGTTCAGCTTTTCTGAAGCACTCAGGAAAAAAGCATTTGACTTTATTTTATGTACAATTCACAAGATACTATTTTTGCCTTCCAGGACAGGGTTTTGAGGGGTTGTTGAGTGACTCTTACCAAGGAAGCAGGTTTTACACAGGTCCATGTCATTGCACTGCAGGCAGCGGTACCGGTGCCACGGCGCGATTTCGTCACAGCCGTCGCAGGATATGTCCACGTTCAGCAGGTCACAGTAACGTGCTACAAACATGTGCATCTAGAGCAAGACATGGACATAACTTGCTTGAGTACAATTTTCTGACTTTGAGAAAGCTTGTTTTAGGAAGCAGGAACATTTCCCCTGCCAAAAACGGATGGGGATCTTTTAATCGCTTTTTGAAAGTCTACAGGGAGGCCAGAGATTCAACTCATGAAAATTCAGTTTAAGCCAGACTCCTTTAGGCTTTTGAAGGTCTCCTATTTACCCCTTCTGCAGATAAATAAACAAAACATGAGGTCACCTTTCTCTGCTTGTCTGGGTCAGCTTGAGCTATCTTTTCATACCAGGTCTCAAACATTACATCCTGACATTCATCCATCCATTCACAGTTTTGCTTGTAGTCTGCAATTTCATCTTCTTCACTCCACTGACTAAAAGAAAAGCAAGCTTAAAATTAAGTTTGAATGCAATCAGGCTTCCCTTTAATAAAACTTTACCTTTTTTTTCTGAAGAATCAAGTGCTAAAAAGGGTTATAACATGCTAATAAAAACAGAATTGTGAGAACTCCCATTCACCTGGTTAATAAATGACCATGTAGACCATGTTTCTTGCCTCTGTGACATGTTCTTAAATACATATGAAGATCAGAAAAATCAGGAAAATCTACACTTATAAAACTTTTGAAATGCTGGCAGATCACATGAGACATTTAAAAGCTTTTAGGTCTTCACTTTGCCCATGTGTAACAACTAATACAAAACTGCAACATGAAGGTGTTATAAGCATTTATCAAGGGAAGAACCAGCACTATTTACCTTCTGCTACACTGCTAAACAACTGAAGTGTTCCAGCAGCAATCAGGTTAAAGATAAAATTTTAATAGTTTTTGCACTGGCAAGGATGCAAAAGAATTCAAATACTTCAGTCAAGCCTTTGGATACTGGCCAAAATTATGCCCTACTTGTTAATAGTAATTTTACTGCTTGTTCCAGCACAAAGTTCAGGAGCCCTTCTGGGTAAAATGGGATCAATATTTAGTACCATGTGGAAGTTGCATTCTTCCTGACTCACCAAATGACACTGTCATGGATACTTATGTTCTCCTGGGATGTTGTCATGAGGAGATGTGGCAACTGAATCTCAACAAAGAAGGAAAGATCACTTGGCTCCCAGCTCATGTCCAGGAGGTGAAGGAGAGCTGTCTGCACACACGATAAGGCAGGAAGCAATGACCTAAATAAAAACAAAAGACAGTAAAACATGACCTAAAGCTGAAATGGTGTTTGGGGAACAGGGCAGACAACTATACACTGATTTTCAGGCTTTCCTCTGCATTAAAGTGAATAACTCAGGTTTATAAGTGTATTAAACTTACACAATTTAGCAGGCATAGACTATGGAATTTGAAATAAATGTGGTTATCTTTATGGGTTCAGTTAGGATGAAGCTTATGCTATTGCCTCAGCATTAGCAAGAGAGTTTGTCTCTTCTCTGCAGTACATTTTGGAGGAATTTGTTCTCTTTGAAACCTTTGCCATTTTCAGTCAAAACTGAACAAAGGACTTAAAGAGTTATTGGCAGAGAGACTGACATTAGAGTCACAAAATTCTCATTTCTTTAGGACACACAACTATAAATCTCCGAAATTTTAACCAGAATGTTATCAAAACATGAGTTTTAACATTAAAGCATGGTTGCAGAATTGCCATATTTATTGTGGCATCACTCTTGCCCAAGTATTCCACAATAAATTTTCTATTTCCAGTATTTTACTACTAAGCTTCAGAAACACATTGTGAAATTCTAACTACAAAATGTAATAATTCAAGTTTTTGACATTGATAAATTTATTGTGGTTTCCTGCATAGTAGTAATAAAACTTGGTGGTTTTGATCACAAGATCCTTATTTAGTTCTGCAAATAATGCAAAGTATAGTCTGATTAAGTCAAACTTAATTAAGGCATTAAACAACAAATAACAAATGACAAGGGAAGAGGTGTGGAGGAACTGTGAATAAAAATCACAGAAATAAGGCAAGCAATGTACTGTACCTGTCATTAATAGCACTAAATCCCTTCACAGAATTAACCAGGAACAAAACAAGCTGATAGTAGGACTCCCGAATCTCTTTGTGTAGCTCAGCACCACAGCCTTCCAAGTTTCCAAAGTAGCTGGAAATAAAAGAGCCAGTTTAGTAGCCTAGAAGCCATTGTTATATTTTAAGTAGGATGCTTTGTAAAAAGTGTACAAATAGGTCATTTTAACCCCTCCCCCAAAAGTAGTAAGAATGTTAAGTTCTATTTAAAATGCAGTCTGGTAGTTTCAAACAAAAATAAAAGACTGCTGAACCAGGAATCAGAAGCAACTGGTGGCACTAATGATAGAACATTCCTTCAAATTAAAAAGGTGCTTAACAAAAATCTACTCAAGTCAGTGCACTGCAAGATGACCATGGAGAGCTCCTGACAAGGGAGAAGCCAAGTGACAGAGCTGACACACCTCAGAAATGAGGCCTAAATTTATGAACCAGAGCAGCACAGTATTGGCTCCTGATCTGAGACAGGGCTTTCTAGTTGTACACAAAATTTGGAAAAAAAATAAAATTCTAAATTGTCTTTCCTTACTTAGAACAACAACTGCACAACCATATAATGGATATGAGCTTCTTTGGCTCTTTTCCCTGTGTGTGGGAGCATGTCCAGGAACTGGTGCCAAGCCAACAGCACTGCAGACCTTGGCTTGACATCCATCCCTTTGGCCTCTGGCACATGAGAGGAATAAGCCACCCCACAACAAAACTGGTCTGGCACAGGTATCACACCCAAAGGTATGAAAATTCATGAAAAATGAAATGTTACAGTGTGCACCAATCTTGGATGTTATTCTGCCAGATACTTTGTAAATCAAGATGACACCTAAGTTCACAAAAATTATAAAGATGCAATTACAAGTAATTACAAGTTAAATGAGTTGGATCACTACAGTTTTCTCTTGGATGAGAAAGAAACCAATCTAGAACCAGACAGGAACTATAACTACAGCAGTAAGTGAAGACTCTACAGTCTTTTCGAGTCTGTTGTGATCTAGTAAAGATGTTTCTAGGTATCCACACCATGACTCAAACACATGATACCTACTGGCATGAACAGCTGTGCAACCAAGTCCCACTTGAAATTAATTATTAATTTTCATCTTTTTAACTGAAGCAGCCTGAAAACTAAACCTCAAGTCATATTTTTCTTATCCATATGGATTGAAAAGCAGGAACTTTCTACCGTTTTCAATATACATGACTGGGGGAGCACTAAGACATATGAAATCACATGGCTGAGATTTATCCAAATAATGACTTACTTTGTGAAGTCTTTCTGGCAGGCCAGAAGTTCCAGGAGGAAGAGCACACAGGGAGGGTGAAAGCAGTGTGGCTGCCCAAGCGAGTTGAGGCACTGGCGGATTGTCTTGAGCACTTCCATGATACTCTGCCCTTGGGATTTTCTCAAAGCAAGAACCTTTAAAACACTAGGAGCAAAATTAAAAAAAAAAAAAAAAATCAATGAAAACTTCAAAACAAGTAAATCACAATTCAAGAAGTGCTTGACTAATCACACAAGAGCTTTTTATCTAAATTTTGGGTTCTATTTCAGCAGTGGTGTGTTACAGTTGGGGGACTGACAGAGCTTCAAACAGAATCCAGAACTTCCTGCACCACTCCATGTTTTAGAGCCCAAAACAGATAAGCTGAGAATGGGAAACCTCTCTTCTCATTAACATTTTCAGAATACCAGGTAACTTCAGATGCAACCACTCTCTATGTGGTATCAAGGATTGGTAACAGTGATATACCACATCTCTGCTGTTTGTAGATAAAAAGCAAAATGCCCCTGCAAACAAAACTCAGGAAGCAAGACAACAAATGGTCAAGTAATTGGTTTTTTACATTCTGTTCTACATGATAGAAACAAATGAAATAGGACTCTGAGCCACTACATGGTCACGAACCTTCCTAGCTGAAGTTTGATATGTAAGTCTGACAACTACTCATACATAAATATTTTTCAATACTGTCTTGATGCTAAAATATGTTTTATTCCCCCTGAAGGGGTGTGAAGATGAGCTTCTGTATTTTATAATTGGCAACATTTTCTATTTGCTTACCTCTCATGTGAAAGGGACTGATCCTTTATAAAGTCTAATATGCTCTTCAAAATAGGGTATTTTTCCTTCACAGTAGGCACAGGTCTTGGCTCCTCCATGGATCTGAAGGACAGGAGCCTCAGCCTTCCCCGGCTCAGCTGAGACTTCCTTGTAGGGGTGGAAGGAGGTGATGATACATCTTCTTGCTGGGAAACTGCATTTTCAACAGGTTTACTATGAAATGCAGGTGCTGCTTCTGTTGGGAGGGGGTCTGGAACCAGTTTAATCTTCAGCTCAGACTGAGACCTTTGGTCCCCCTCTTTTGAAACAGGGTGAGTTACTGCATGGGGTGAATGTGCTGCCTGGAAATCCGTGTCCACAACTGAACCTTTCCTTTGGTATTTCTCACTGACAGGCTGCTGGGGGTCATCCATGTCTTGGGCTTCCAAACTGTCTGAAGCAGAATCTTTCGTTTTTGCTCTTACAGGCAAAAAGTTCAGTAACAAAAGGCTCTTCTGCATGCAGAGTTTTGCTGCAGCACAAAAATAGTAAGAGTTAAAAATCATGACAATAGAACAGCAAACTCGTTGTCTTCTGCTAAGAAAGAAAGTGATTTATCTTATTTCTTCTGAGCCAAGACAGAAAATGATGGTTTTCTTCCTATATTGATGATGACACGCTATCAGTTGGGTAAGTTTATATTTCCCAATCTGAATAATCCCACTGAACCATATAAAGTACACAGCAGTTAATGAGAACACATTTTATTCTAATAAAAATCAGCTGCTATCCTTAACATCAGTTAACTGTGGTAAGAAGTATCTATAAAAATAGATGAACATAAGTTCAGAACCAGATGACCCAAGTGAGAGGTCACTCCCTGCAGAATTTTCTCACACTCTATTTTCTGCAAAGAACAGCAGAGCACAATCCCTGACAGCTCATGCAATGTGCACTGGGTTACCTCTTCAGGTATTAAAAAGTAACCACAGTTGCCAACTTAAATCTTATAGCAAAAATAATGTCCTAAGATTTACAAGGCAATGCTTTAGTAAACTCCCTGGAATGCTTATACACTTGGAAAGGCAACACTTACCAAGAGTTTCTGGGTTCACCTCACTTGCTTCTGTGTTCTGCTTCTCCTCAGTATCATTTCCCCTCCCCATCAGGGATTTCTGCTTCATTTCCAACTGTAGACAGGATGTTAAAATAGTTAAGATATGATTCCCCCTGTGTATCTCCACAGCAAGGCAGGATGAGGACTGTATTGCTCTAAAGGAATTTAACCTCAGGAACAGATGGCAGTGGTTACCACCCAGAGTCTCCAAGAGCAGCACCTAAACTGTCAGACCTGCTCCAGGTTTGTAGGCTGAGAGCATTCCCTGTCTTGTGACTGGATGTGCATCAGCACTCCAAGGAAAAAAAGGCTTCTCCTGTACCCCTACACTCAGGAAAAGATACATATCTAGTCATGAGATGAGGCTCTCCAAAAACATGTCATCTCACTGGTGAGCTCTGTCAGATGCAATGGGTGAAGGCAATTACTCATCTTAACATGCATCTGCACTCACTGCAACTCCAGGATAACAAGCTGCCAGGAATTCTTAGGCAGGAAAGGGAGAAGGTCACATGATACTAGAATGATGTTTAAGACAGATTTCTTTTTATCCTATACCTCAAAGGAACTCCAATTGCAATGCAATAATCTTCCTAATTAACAACATGTATTCCTACTGAAAAATAACACAAATATAACTGACTAAGTCAAATGCAGTCCTAAATATTCATGATGGCACATCTGGGGCAGAGGGAAGGTGGGGGGAGGATAAAACTACATTTAAACATTTAAGTTCAAAGATTAGAAGTCAATATATGTTCTTCCTAAGTGAAAACAGTTGACTTAGAAGCACTGAAGGAAAAGACTGATTCTACTCCTTAACATTGAATTGTAAAATATTAAGGTAAATGACATTAACAGATATCCCCCTGAGTGATCTTACCATCCATATTCTAATGGAATCAGCCAGGGAATACACTTGTGCAAACTCATCACACAAAGGCACCTTGCCTCCACTGTTGACTGGAAATGAGAGAAAGAAGAATCTTGTTTATTTACAGCTTCATTTTTATACAACTACTTAACTAAAATTATGCTACAGCTCTACCCTTATGTCTTAGTCAATGCTTGGAATTATGCCTGTAAGAAAAACAGGGAATAAAACCTGCCAACTTTCCTATGTCTTAAATACATAAACTGCACCTTGACAGAGTTATTTACAAAGTTAAATTATGAGTGTCTTTCTCATCTCTTCCCAAAACGGAAAATAAAAACCTCTCCCTATACACACAAATATCACTGATGCAAACAGAAACCAGAATAATCAAGAAATGCTTAGTATTAACTTAAAGCTGTATAGATGTATTTGTTTTGTCTTTTGCTTTATGCCATGAATTTATGGAATGGATCTTCAAGATCAATTTACAAACATTAAAGACCTGCCAAAACAGTGTCCATGCAAACTGGTCTGACAATAACTATGGACAAAAAGACATTCCTGCTCAGTCTCCCTTTTGCAATTCCCCCTTTTTAATTTATTTCCTTCTTTTCAGGGTCACCTGTCCCTACTTCACATGGCACAGGGGAACAGGGGTCTGAAATGACTCTGCCCCAGCACAACCTGACATAGCAGTGGGATGGATTTCTCAAGCACTCCGTAATAATTTCCTGTGCTACCCCCGTCTTCAATCTCACTCAGAAAATCAGCCCAATTGTCAGACACAGACAAGATGACTAAAGGCAGTAACCACATTAGTCATCCAGTCACTCTCTGTGTCAGTCATTTTTAGTCATAACTTCATAGTTGAAAAAAATACCTCAATCATTCTATGACCCTATGAAAATGTAAGATGTTTAGTGTCAAAATTGTGACAGAAAGTAAAAGCCTAAAAGGAAACCCTTCAAAACCAAGTAACATCTTATTATCCAATACTTCAAATAATTGGAGCAAAATTAAAAATGTTAAGGGAAGGATGCTCTAAGTTAAAAAGTTGCTCATTTTACCTCCCGAAAAGTTGTAATACAACGGATATTATATAAGTTAAAAGCAAAACATTGCCTTTTATTTAGAAAGCAAATTTAAATATGCATTTTGAGGATGGCAAGGTTGGTTTCCACAGTATATTTTGGGAGGTAATTCACACCTCCTCCAATCCCAACAGTTAAAAATATATATAAGTTGTTGGATTTTTAGAAGAGATACAATGAGAGTGGAAAATGATCCAAGAACCTCTAATAATTGGGAGCCTTATTGTTCTGAATTAAAGCCCCAGAGGACATCACTACTCTCTTTAGGCACAGCTCTACAGGATTAGTAGTTTCTGATGGTTATTAATATTTTGCCAGTGCTCCAAGACAAAATTATATATTAATAAAAGATAAACACTCTAGAGAGAAGGCTTATCCAGTCTACCTAAATGATACCTTTATACAGAACATCTTTTTTAAAACTGGCCCCACTAAACTGATCTTTAAAGGTTATGAACTAAGCTGTAAGAGAGCCTTTTACAAACTTTTAAGTCTTCATTATTAAGATAATCTAATAATATTAGAGTTACCATATTTTTGAAGCTTCTCAAATAAATCTGGAGTGAGATACACCAAAGCAGCAAATGTTGAGTTCACAGCTTGATCAATAGTAGAACCAGCAACTATATCTGTCTTTGGGGTCTGTTTTTTACATGCCTGTATAAGTCCTTTGAAAAGTTCAGATTTTTGCCCACTGAAGTCCTGGGCAGGATCTGATTTTGCAAAGTCGATAAGAAAGTTACGGCCGACGTCGTGGGGAGAGCTCCGAGCCTGCAAAGGGTGGCAGAGAACAGGGATTTTAATATTATTAATAATACATTAATATTATCTGAATAACTGGTGCAGCTCCTTCAGTACAATGAAGTCAACTTGCAGCTTATCCAGCGCAGTTGAACAAACTGATCTAACAAAAGACATCCCTGTACAAGGTGAGGAGTGAATCAGATGATCTTAGAAGGTCCCTCCAAACCATTTTATAGAATCATAGAATAGAATCACAGACTGGTTTGAGTTGGATGGGACCTTAAAGCTCATCCCTGCCATGGGCAGGATCACCTTCCACTAGACCAGGTTGCTCCAAGCCCCATCCAGCCTGGCTGGATTTATTAGTTTCCATTTTCACTGAATAAGGGGCTCAGAATAGTCCCTTTCTTCCTTGATATTTGAATTAAACAGCACAAGTGATGACAACTTTAGTACAGCATGACCTTAAGGGCATATGAACTCCATAAATCCAAATGCCCCTGGGTGATGCCCAGGGATTCCACACCAGTGGAACAAAAGCAGGGTGCAAATACCTCTTTTTTCTCTTGGTGCTTGGTACTGCTCTGCCTGGCTCCCAGGGCTGCCTCAGGACACATCTGATGCCTGAAGACAGGTTTCCACAGAGGGGAATTAAGAACTGATGTTACTTTCAGAGGAGGCAAGTCTGCTTCACTACCTAGTTCTGCAAGAAAATCAAACCAGACACTTCAGTTACAGAATGTTTTTCTTCATTTTTACAGTTTAATGAGAATAATAAATGTTAAACATCCAACAGGGGGGAAAAACTCCAAAAAGTGAATGCAAGGAGACTAAACAAGTAATTTAACAATGTTCTCTGTTTCTCCAACATGCTACAGGAAAGTGATGTATCTTCTCATTGATGGCAGCATCAATATCTTATCTTACAGTGACAAGGTTATATTATGGAAGGACTTTAAATGAAACATTTTTGCTGTTCTTATAACTATAGAAATTGCCCAATTTGCAAGAGAGTTTAAAAGCTTTTTCTCTGACTAAAGGCATAATAATTTGCATTACATTACATTGCATGAAGAAAGGAATATAATATTCTATGTTAAGAACAATTAGTTCCCTAAATTCACAGGTAAGTAGCTGGCTAATTCTCCAAATACTGACCCCCTGATGGCAGCAAGAACTCTTTAACCTTGTTAAATTTATCCAAAGTGAACGGATTCTGATTCAGGAAGCTAGATAGAAGTGTTCTGGTTGTGAAGTTAAGCAATAAGCACCTTATTTATTTGTTTTGCATTTTACTTATTTTCACTGGCCCAAATCCTAAGTGAACTCAACCACTGGAATTAACCAAACTTAATTTGTGAATTCAAATTTCAATCAATACCAAACGTGAAACTTTTTAAAATCACTTGTGTTCTACGCTGTGTATTTTTCTCGGTTTGCTGGCTCCATATTCACCCCCTCCCCAGTGTGGGGTGGGTCACAGCACTAAGGAACATATTACTCCATAAATTTAATTCAGCTTAGTGTGTTTACTCCCAGGTGTCCACGTCTTGCAACACGGCAAGTTCAGAGACACACAAAAGGAACTTGGTTTTCATGGGGGGGTTCTACACAGAACATCCTTGTATTTCTTATCTACATGGATCCCAACTGTTGGAGCCCTGGAAAAGCACTCACCTCGTTGGGATTTCAGGGCCATACTTCGGGAAGCCAAGCGCCCCATCAGCCGGGATACAAGAAGCTGTAAATCCAAGCCCCAAGACACGGCGACGTCGGGGAGCCCGTAAGCAGTGACGGAAAACTTGTAGCCCCACTCATTATTACTGCTGTCAGAGTGAAAGAGAAACTGCAGCCGTGGGCCAGCCTTAAAGGTCACTTTCTACAGAGCAACAAAACAGTCATTTTGCCAAATGTACATGACAGGAGAACGTTTCAGGGTAATGAATTCCCTTCAGCAACTCTGGGGTTTTCAGTGCTATGTGCTGTCCGTAACAGATCTAACTTCCCCCACCACCTCGATGAGAAACCCACAATACTAAGCAGGGAAAAGTTCTATTTAATAGTTTAAAGAGACATTTTATAGATGATTGAGCTTTAGAGCCACAAAACAAGAGAGCAGGGTCCCATTTGAGTAGGTCTCACTTCCCCACAGGAAGGGCCACACTTGTCTCATGATGTAAAACCTTGTGAGGGCAGAGTATGTTTTACCCATGTAGGTACTGGCAGTTAAACAAGATTATTCCTTTTCATTTTTATTGACTGCTCTCATGATAACAGCAGCAAACAGGGATTTCTTACTCATTCACTCCTTTTCTTTGCAGCATTTCAGACTTTCTTGCTCACCTCCTGCCCCCCACCCCCAGCCCTAAGAGGGAATAAACACACCCACACACAAAATCCCACATCCTTTTAGACAGTGGTTTTCCATAGGAATCATAAGGATTTCCTAAGACTGGATATATCACTTCAGAATTTTAAAGGTGCTCACCTTAGGCCACTTTTCAGTGCCAACCTTTGTATCGTAACGAGTTTTTGCCCCTCTGGCATCAGTAAACTCCAGGTAATC
Source organism: Pachyramphus minor (assembly GCA_013397135.1). NCBI lineage: Eukaryota > Metazoa > Chordata > Aves > Passeriformes > Tyrannidae > Pachyramphus > Pachyramphus minor. The sequence goes on along the minus strand of VYXB01010815.1, from coordinate 494,084 downwards.
ATACCTGTGAAAATTGCAATTCATTACTTCCCAACTTACTTTTTTTTTAGTTTTTGGGGGAAAATGTTGGCTTTGGGAATTTCACAAGTGCTGCATCTCAGTGCACCCTGTCACATCTCTCTGAACCACACCTTCATTTTGTTTCATGTTTCAGGGCACCAGTCCCAGCAAACAGTTTTCTGCAGAATTTCCCCAACCCTTCAGTAATAGGTGCCAAATCTAACATCTGGCAAATGCCTTAAATAAGCAGTAGCCTGATCTGTTACCAAGAGTAGCCAAGCCAATAGTTTTGCCTAAAGAGGGCAAAATAAACACCACAAGCACAAACTGTGGTGGTTACAAAACAGATCGAGGCCAAAGGAAGCAGAATTCCTATGAACAGCACAGTACATTTGCCAGGAGAAGTGGCTTTCAGCATGAGGTCAATGAAAACACACATTGTGTATTACCCTGGACAAGGAAATTGAAATGGCACGTTTGGAGTGCACATTGAAACATCAGCTGCCCCTCTGCAAACAGATGCTGGAATCTAACACAGCACAAGACTAAATTACCTCCTTTCAGTTTCACATTTTTCATCAAATTCCACCTCAAAGTAGGTTGCCCCATGGCACAGGAAGACTGAGACCTCATGGCAGTTATTCTCATAGTTATGAGGTGATTCCATAGTCCACGTTCTCAACACCACAGGTTGCTCCTGCTGCCAGCTTTCTATTTCCATCTGCACAACAGAAATGAATTCTCAGTTGCAAATCTAAAGCATTTTTAAAATATTACCAAACTAGATTTTTATGCCCACACTTGCAAGTTGCTAGATATACATACAAATGGCATTTAAAGGGCCATAGCACTGATTTATACTGAAACTAGTTCCAAAGACATCTTTGATAATCATGGTAAGGAAACACTTCTAAAGCAAATTCCAGTCCCCTGCAGGAGGAGACAGTCTCACCCAGAAGGGACTACAAGTCTCCAAGGATGACAAAAAGGAGTCTGGATGACTAATGCAGATTTAAACATCTATGCTACAGACATACAGACTTTGTTTGCATCACCACACGCTGATGAAGCTAAAAATATTAAGCACAAGCTATTTTTAATTTATTTGCTTCTTCACCCTCAGAATCCCTCCTTCCTATCTACCTTCTAGGCTGCTCATTCCACTTGCACTTTGTGATCACTTTGCTCATCTTCCACATTGTACAGACATATTTCTAGTTCTTCATTCAACATTTCATTACACATCCCACACTTTTAGAAGCTTTCCAGCTCTGTTCCAGTGCTCACCAACACAATCACCCCAGTTTTCTATGCCTTCCTTGCAATTTTGCTTTTGTTTCACTGTGTTTAACAGTGCCTGTGTCTTTGGTTACCTTATGAGGTTCACTGCAAAGGTTTTTCAGTGGTTCTATCAAAGTGCTGAATCCCTGTAGCAGAGTACAGTGTGGAATGTCTAAAGTGCAAAAATCCAACAGGAAGATGACCTAGGGGAAAACACAGATCTCATGAAAATGCCTGAAAAAACACAGCCATGCCACCCAGAAACAGGACAAAATCCCCCTGTTCACTTACCAACTGACGAGTTGCCATGGCAAAGACAGAGTTACTGATTTTTTCTACTATAGTTTTGCCACTATACTGTGATAAAAGTGACTGCAAAATCATCCTGATGTTTGACAGGAACTGGCTTACATCTAAACAGGAAAAAAAACACAAAACCTTAATAGCCACCTCAAGGATTTGCTCCCACAACCCACTTTATCAAACATGAAGTGCGTGCGATGTGCACAAGGACAAAGCAGGGAAGGATCTGCTGCCCCAAGGCAGTGACACCCAACAGTTCAGAGAATTTTGCTGTGATATTTCTATTGAAGAAACAAGTCATGCTTGTCAATGATAAGACAGAAAAGATGAGTGATGAGTAATTTAATCAAATACTCCAAAATGGTTTCAACAACCTCAGTGTACCCAGTAGCCTCTCTGAATAGTTATTAAGCAACAAGTGAGGGTAGGAATTTTTTAGCTTTGGCCTTACTCCATTTTTAAATGTAAGACAGGAACACAGCAAACTTATTTATATACATTAAGTAATTTTATTAAAAATTACACCTCTGTTAAGTACTTGGTCCAATTAACAATTCAATACTGACTTGCTGCATTAAAAAAAAAAAAAATCAATCCCCCTCAAAAAAAATGAACAAAACCCCTTAAAAAGGTCCAGCTTCTTAAGCAAGTTCCTTTCTTATTGCTATCACAAACATCTAGCAAAATATATATTATCAACCCAGGAGTTTATGAAAAAAAGGGACACTCAAAATAAAATGTTCAAATAAAGTCTGTAACTATTTGTAGTTTGGGATTTTTTTCAGTACTTGAACCTCCAAACTCCCTGAAATGCTCTCTGGAGATTCTCCCAAGGTAAGATTATCAGTACAGCTAAAACTCCAGGTTGCTCAATGTGCCTACAAATTACCTCCTAGGCAGATTAGAAGTGCTATGACAGGTATGAGTGTGCCTCAGGCAACCTCTGGTGATCCCTCATTATACTGCAATTTGCAAAATCACATTCTGAAGTCCTGTATTGCACCACACTTAATTCTGCACTCAATCCCAGCACTTACAGTTTTTAAGTATTTCTACTGCAAGATCCTTGGTTGAATTATCAGTGCCCTTGAGCTGCAGGTAGCACCAGGAGAGGAGGCTGCCCTGAACAGACCAGAATAAGGAAGCCAAGACTGTGCCACTCTCTTGCTGTGCAACATCCAGCATCATCATTTCACACTGAAAAATAAAGAAGAGCATTTAAGAATGTAATGCAGCCTCTTCTGCTGCAGAATGACACACAATATGTAGCTCTGTGTCAACTGTGATGGACATTCTCATCCCACTCCCAGAAAAAAAGATGAAATGCAAATGACAGGCACTATGTAACATGAAGCAACTGATGGGCTTTGTTTTGATATATCCCAGTTTTAAATAGCAACAGCCACATATGAGTCACTTGATGTTCTCAGCACATTTTTTCTCCATATGTAAATGACCCTCCTCCATTTCCACCTCCCTCAGCGACATGGCCAATTCTATCCTCTCAAAATGGGGATGATTACTTCTGTATCCAAGTGTCCCCCCATGGAAAAATACCACATCTCATACATTACCTACTCTACTATTACAAAATGTTAATGTTTAAAGGAAAACACTTCTCCAGCTGGTTGGAAAACCTAATCCTACCAATGCACAGCCAGGAATAGCTGCATCCAGAAGGAGAGGAGAGCTGGTTCCTTAGCACCCATCTCAGGCAGGCAGCTTGTGTTTGAATGCATACAAAATCCATGATAAAGAAGCAGGAGCAGTGCAAAGACAGTTACCTCTCGTGCTGCCACAAGCAGAAGGGTGTCCATGACTGATAACACTTCACTTATGTCAAAATTTGCAGAAACTCCTTTCTCTGGTAATAATAAGAGCCCACCAGGATCTTGATCACTACAAGACAAGAATCTTCTTACTAACCAACAACAAGGAGCACAGTTTCAAACCACAAAGTTAGCTATTCTTTTGTGACAAATCTGTAGAGATCCTACTGTATAATTACTTGGATAATCAAAAGTTTGTGTTCTGATGACTCCAGACTGATTAAATAAATAACAACCATCACCATGGGCAAACAATCACTTAAAAACCTGGAAGACAGCCTTGTAGAAGCCTGAGAGCAATCCAGTGTGATTGCAACACCAGCCTTGGCCAATGTTTTATACAGTTATTCAGTTAATAAACACACTGAGGAGTAGCAGTATCTCCTTTCTGCAGCAAAATCACTTGATTATTTGGGAGAATTATTTTCCAGGGGAGTATCATTTCTAAAAAGGATTTCATACAAACTTAGGAACAGATGTGGAGTATCAGACATATTTCCAATGTCAGGACCCTTTACCTGAAGTGGGTGCACAAGGATCTGAAGGCAAGATGTACAGATTGCTTCTGTTCTTGCTCGGTGATGTTTTTCTAGAAAAGGAAGAAGATTTATTTTAATGATGTGTTCTGTTTCCCTCCTCTGTGAGAAAGAATTCTATTTTCTGCCTTCTACTATTCATTTTTGGTAAGAAAGGCAGGGTTAACTCCTACTTATTTGGATAAACTGCAGAGAGAGAGAAAGGGGAAAAAAGGGTAAAAAGAAGCAAAATAAAAAAAAAAAGGATTTTTACTTGAATGCATTATTTGACAACAACAACCCAGATTTGTCCTCTTTTCTGCATAAAGAAAGCAGATTCTAAACAATGATACTCTTATGTAATGGTTTACCATCATGGTGAAGAGCTGGTGTCTCCTGGTCTGCCTGTCTGGGAAAAACACTGCAGCTCCACTCAGTAGGGTGTTCTTAACTTCTTCTTTTAGCATTTTCATTGGCATGGAGTTACTGTCCCCCATATCCACCACTGCTCAGACACAAAGGAAACCAAATTACAAGTTCTAATTAATACTAATACATTAGAGGAATAACTGGATTCAGTATGTGAAGACTACACACCTCCAAGCCCTTGCAATCCCATTATACCCACAGAAAAAGAGGGAAAACTTTTTAAAACTTTAGCAAGAAAGATTTGTCTTAGAATATATTTATTCCCTGAGTAAATTAATTCTAGGAACATTATGACTTGAAAACCATCAAAGCTAATCACGTTTCCAAGATGTGACAGATTTTATATGAACTGGTTTCTCTCCAGCTCACTTTGCATGAGACTATTCAAAATACACTTGAACAAAGAATGTGCCACCCTCCTTCCAATGAAATCTAATGTGTAATTCCCATTCTCTTCACCAGCTCCAGAATCTTCCTGTAAATCTCTACAGACTCCTTGTGAGCTCATTTATATTTATCTGAATTTTCAGAAATAAAGAAACCCCTGTAACATTAAAAGATCACAGTCCCTGCTGGTTCAAGCTGGAGTTTTCTATTGCAGCTGTTTCCAGGCCACACAGAGTCAGAAAAATGTATAAAACCATTTCTTTGGGTCAATAAAGTTCCCCTGTGACAGACTTAACTAGCACACACTGACCTGAAGGAGAAACAAAGGAACAGGAGCCAATTTGGCCTCTAAGAATAAATATCTTCTCCCAAATTTGAACAGACAAAACACTTAACATATATTGAATAAAAATTACCTTCACACAAGTGTCTATAAAGCTCTTCTGCAGCTTCTGTGTGACCAGTTGTTTTGCTCTGAAGAGTTTCTTGAGGTTTAGCAGTTTTATTGTCCCCAGTAAGTACAGAGAAGCAGCTCTGGAGAAGCTGCAACAGCAGAGTTTGAGCAAAGATACATTCTTCCCTTGGGCTGGAAAAAAAATAGAAAACAAACTGAAGCAAAAACTAGAAAAGCAGCTCTTTTGCACCAAATAAATTATGCTCTGAAAGTCACCATCTCAGATGGATAAAAAACACTGAGTAGAGAGCACACAGCCATAGCTACCAGCTAAATTAATCTACAGTTCAAGCTTCCACATAACACTATAGCTAAAAGTCCATATGGCAGCAGTGGGAAAATGTTATTTATGTAAATGATGCAGTTTAGGAAGAACAAACTGCTGTAACTAAACTAAGCATCCTTTATTTATACACACACACAGAGATTAGTGCCTCAGCAGACAGTAAAGAAGTGACTTACTTTTGGTGAAGTTTATTGTAAAAATTCCAGAACAGCTGCAAATCAAGGCCTGTGAAATCTAAAAATGACTTGTATCTTAATCCACTCTCCTTCTGCTGAACCTTAAAAAGGCAAAGAAAATGCAGGATTGGAAAATTAACTTTATACAGAACACATTTATAAAAAGTAAATCCCTGAGCACTGGGTTTAAAGCAGGCAGGTTTCCTATAAGTTTGCAGCTACATTGAATTCCGCTTTAAGTTCTTTCATGGCTATTCCACTGTCTAAACGTGACAGTTCATACTGAAACCTCCTCCTTCACTGAGCTCTCTCCTCTTTCCACATGTCTGAGCTCCCATCCCTGTCCTCCACCACTAAAAGACTTTCCAGCCTTCAACTCTCCATCTGATTTGACTGAAAGTAAGAAACAGCCCAAATGAGACCAACTGCCCATGGTTCAGAACTGAAGCTGAAAAGGCACAGAGACATGTAGTGAAAGGACAAGGCATCATTTTGACACGTATCCTCAGGGGTTGGGTACATCACACTGACACACAACAGCACACACCAGTCACAGCTCTCAACTGTGTATTATTTCAGATAAAAAGAGGAATGTTTTAATCTATGAAATCTTCTCAGCTTCCTCTTTGTGCATTTTTCCAGATGTTTGCTTCAGAAATAGCTACACTAACAGATATGGAGCATCCTCCTGTTCCTGCATTGTACAACTGCATTGTAACCTCATGCTGAAAAACACTCCTTCACTCCCTCCTGGACCCAAAGTGAGCACATTCTGTCACATTCAGGGAACCTACACAGAATGCTATTTTTCAGAAACCATTTTTTTCTCCCCAACATGCTTTTTAACCACTGTTAAAAGTACCCAGACCTCTCTTTACCCATTTCCACTTCCTGTTTGCACGGCCTTATTACTTTCAGCATGGGAAATACAGGCTTAAAACAATCCAAGAAGTAAAAATACCAGGTCCTGTGCCAGCTGCTGGATGAAATGAAGTGTCTTCAGGAGCAGAGCTGTGCCACAGACTGTGTCCTCATCAGTCCTCCTGCACTGCAGGCAGTTCATGCTCCTGCTGGGCTCGTCCCGCATGGGCCGGAGGTACCCGAGAACACTCAGGCCCTGGACCCCCAGACGTTCTGCTGTGTCTTGTCTTGTGCACAAGAACTTTATCATCAAGTACTAGAAGGATATAAACACAGCACAAGATTTGGGTTTAAAAGCTAGTACAAATATGGCTTTTAAAAGACACATGTGAGGAGACTGCAAGTGGGGTTGGGGGGGCAAGTGTAGTCCCTGTCAATGACTTCCAGAGGTTTAAAATACTAAGCCTGAGATTCAGGCTAAGCTTCATCTCTCTCTGCTTCCAAAAACGTCACAGTGATGGGTCTATGACCTCTAGAAGCAGCTGCAAGGTTAGTTAATTCATTATCATTTCATTCACCCTGCAGGTGCTGTTCCTTGCCTCTATAGTATTTTTGCAGGGTAAAAAAAACTATTAGCTGCATTTAAAAGCAAGTAGAGGATCAATATTTAGAACATGCTGTTATCAGCCTGTCCTCAGTGAGGTGCAGAATGCAAAGCTGAAGGGAACAGCAGGCTCTGCCATCTCCATGTACCCAGTTGCTCTGCAGCAGCAGGAATGGTGTTAGAAAAATTCCCAGCGGATTTGTAACTGTGCCACCACTTCTGCTAATATTCCCACTGTTCACACGGGCTGGGGAACTCCTACAGCAGCATCTTTCTCTACTTAAGCACTACAAATTAAAGCCCATCTTCTACCATTCTTGAAACAATGATCTCCTTCCCCAAGGAAATCAGCCTGACTGATGGATCTCCTTAGGAACTGTTTGCCCACTAAAACAAAGATTGAAGGATCTGAAAGAACAAATGCTACAACTACACAGGAGATAATTTGTCTAGATACTAGAATAAAGCAACAATCATGTCACTCTTTTCAGAAATATTTCATCATGATAAAACCAATAATGGCACATTACCATGTACTTTTGCATTAAATTTGATCCTGAAGCACCACTTGATTACATATATATATATAATATATATATGTGCATAGAGGGAAAAAGAAAATTCAAAGGACAAAAGTTAACATCATATAACTAGAAGGCCATTGGTTTTTGGCCCTACCCAGCAGAGTTGTCCCTCACAAAAAGAATTAGGTTTATTTATTATTTCAGTTAGTGTTAGAGCAGAGCACAGAGAGGAGCCCCTGCTCACTGTGACTGGGCCAAGGGGTTTGTGTGTGTGGTTCCTTACTTGGGCAACTCTGCATTGCTGCATTTTGATATCAACTTCATCCCATTCCTCTTCCACTTCAAACCAGCCAATAGGATCATCATCTCCCAACTCATCACATGAACAACTGCTTCTGTGTTCAAAAGAATTTAAAACACTTTGTAAAGGAAAAGTTTAAAGACACTGCAAAGCAGTTGATATTCTACCAAATTATTTAGAGCATGTTATGGCTATAAAGATGAGAAGAGACAACACAAAGTTTCACATACCCTAAACCATGACAAGCAAGGTAAGAAAATTCAGGAAATTTTATTAGCCATGGTCCCTACCATCCCCTCACTCTTAAGCAACAGTTCTGAAAACTAATTTAATACAAGTTAATTAACACACAATCTTTCTAAAAATTTCTGTTACCAGTGATCTGCAGCTCAAGTAGAAAGTTGGTTTTATTACACCCCTTTCATAACAGGCCTTTAAATCAAAAGGCTCAGAACAACAGCTACACACATATTTCCTCACATACACACATTACATTGAGGCTCAGTGAAATCAAACAAGTAACAATTAAATGATGCACCATTTTTAAGTCACTTGCAACAATTCTCAAGAGTTTCAGTGACATTGATAAAGGTCAAACATAACATTTATTTTCCATGCAATTGTTAGAAAAGGTCCACCCCCTACCTGTTTTTTAAGAACTGTTTGAATTCCCTCAGCTTCCATTTGTCGTAGCTCGCGAACCTTTTGAAATGTTCCTCTGCATGGAACTTCTCTGAAGCCCCATTGTAAGCAAACACCAGCCCACACTGGGCCCCAATGGCACCTTTCCGGACCTGGAAGGGCAAATCCAGAGCAATGTGTTCAAAAGTTGACATTAAAAGTTATGGAAAGCAACTAAATCCTCACAAATATTGATGTCTGGAGTTGCACAGGAAAATGAAACACATTTGGAGAAGTGCTATGAAAGCTGCTGTAACCCACTGAGATCATGTACATGCTGAATATTTGCTGTATTTGTCCCCCTAACATTGGCTAGAATTCCATATATTAATTCCCACTCTAATTTTATATACTTTTTAATTAAAAAGAATCCAAACTGAGATCATGTGTCCCAGTACCACTACACTGCAAAACAACTTAGGGCTCTCCAGCTCCAGTTAGAATTTCCTTGCCAGAAGTCCATCCATGTTTAGGTCTCTCTGACAATATCCTTGTTCCAGGAATGAAATTACTGCTTTGCCTTAAATATATAAATTAATTCAGCTAATTCACTGAGTTTTGTCTTGGCAATGAGATTTAATCACAACATCTTGCTTTTAAATCAGATAAAAGGCACACCAAATGTTCAAATTACACTGGTGTCTCTAAACAGAACTGAAATACATAATGTGGGTTTGGATTAAATGAAGGTATCTTGAAAGCTGCTATTCACAGTCAAAAAATATTTTAAATATGAAAGACCTTACATATAAATCCATACTCTTTAGAGAGAAACCATAAACCTAAGAGTCTCTAACTTGAGATACATATTGTAAGAGAGAGACAAAATCAATAGAAAATAAATGTCTTTACTACATGTTTGTGGCTCCCTGGAACCATTTAAGATCTTCCTTTTCTGTAGTTCCCTGGGACTTACACAAAAGTAAAACCCTAAAATGACACTATTGCAGGATGAATATAAAATTTCAGCTCATATAAAAAAAAAATATTCCAATTCAATTCTACCACCAGGGCAAAAAAGCAACCCCTCTACTTCAAAAGCACACAGGAACTACATACCTTTATTCTGATTTGTGTCACTTGAAATGAAGACTCAGTTCCAGTAGAAAGAATGATACTTGCTCTGGTTTTCCCAGTTTCAGTAAGAAAACCTGAAGCAGGAGTGGGAATAGAATGAGGTTGGAATGATTGCCAGTGCAAGGAGTTTGAAAGGGAACACTGGGATTGTGGACTGAAGGGGGGGAAACAAAATCACAACCCTTTTCCAGTGAAATGCTCATTAGTAAATGCTTCCAAATGAAAGAGATAAGTTAAAAGATTATTATTATTATGTCAGTACATCCACAGAACTCTCCAGGCAGTGACTCTTTTGGAGTCTACAGCAGTTTCAGGAATGTTTCCCCATTAAAGGGTATTAGTAATTCCCAAATATTATTTTGGCTTGTGGCTCTGTTCACTGATATAACTATTCACTGTTACAATTCATTCACAGATATAACTCGGTTCCCCACACTGTGACCCATAAAACAAGAGAAAACAATCCACAAAATAACTAAAAATAAACTCAAATAATGCATGTGAGCAAACAGGAGGGGTAAAATAGGCAGAATGTGCCTGATTTTCTGTCACAATGGCTTTCATTTACCAGTAGCACTACACAAGACAATAAACCATTTTAAAAAAAAAAAGATTAGGTGGCATTTCACTTAAAAAGGAGCTCAAGAAACACAAATCTCTTTGTTTAGGTTGTATCCAGTACATAAAAGCATTGCATTAACAGAGAGGCTTTAAAGAAGAATTAATAGTTATGTGGAGTCAGGGAGAATGTCAATGATTTCCACCATCTCTCTCCATCAATATTTGGGAAACCAGCAGTGAAGGATTCATGACTTCAAGCCACAAAATGGGCTCCAGCACAAAATTCCCAGGGACAGCTCATGGCTCACTTCAACATAGGATATCAATAATTCTCCCCCAAATCCAATCTTTTTGATTGGTTGCTTTGCTTTGACAGTAAACTGGTTCCTGAGAAATCCACAGTGTTGCAAAACAGAATTTACATACTGGTTTGGTTTTTCATTTGTTTTGGTGGTTTGCTATTTTTTATTATAGCTGTTTCACATCATAAAACATATGAAGAAGCACCAAATATATACATTAATTACAGAACAGCACCACAGCCTCGTTAACAGTCATCATGTCTGGTTGAGTCTTTTCCAACCTGAACAACTTTATGACTCTAATATTTTGGATTTTAAAGTCCAGGTTCTTACCATCCCCAGTCCAAGGCTCTACAAGGAGGTTTTCAGGCCCTGATTTATCTTCTTTTCCCTTTACATCACAGGCTTGCAGAGTCAGTCTTAAAGGCTTTCCTAAGTGAGAAAATAAACAGGTTTATCAAACTCATTTCAAAATGGTAAAACTTGTTTTCTGAAGTTCTTCATATAGAAAACAAATGGTGGGGGGGAATCACAATACTATGAGATTTTTACCACTGTCAGACAAAAAAAAGAAGGGAAACTGGAGTATGAGAGATACATTAATCTAAAATCATTCAAGTTTTAGATACAGATAGAAGGACAACAAAAGTCATGACAATGTTCCTTCCACTGTTTGCACATTTTGGAATTCACAACCCATGAAATATCACTTGTCTTGCAAAAGGTAGTGGCTACTCTGGGGACAACAAAGTAGTTTTCAAAGCTTTTGAAACTAAACACTGATAATTGTAAAACAATTCATGAATTCTTCGGCACAAGACAAGAAGTACTGACACAACACACCAAAAGGTAAGCAAAGGGTAAAATTCTTCATGAGAGGCTAATAATAACCTCAGAAGTTGACAACTGAGAACACACAGGTTTATCAAACAAGTAGAGCCAATACTGCAGAGTCAGCACCTGATGCCAGACCACAGACAGCTCTACACTCATGACAGACTCAGACCAGAAAAACTTGGTTTTAACTTAGATTATAAACTGGTAAAAGCGAAAATAAAAGAGCTTTAAATAGATGCTGATGATGTTACATTTAAAATACATCTTAAATTCATTTGAGACCATTTACTGAAGCTGAACACACACAAGTGGAACAATACAGACACCTGATGTCATTTGCCTTTTAAGCAGCACAAACAGCATCACCACTTGATACAGAGGCCACGGTTACACAGTTCATGTGTTCTCCCTTGAGAAGATGCCACCTGGTTCAGTTCTTTGATCAGAAAGCTGATCTAATCCCCAACTTCTAGAACAGTTCAGCTTCCCAGGTTGTCTCCTCAGACACAGCTTTTAACTTAGAAGCCTTGTATAAAATTTTAAACCCCAACCACAAGCAGAACAACTCAGAGCTGTGCATTTTCTGAAGCATGTCCTGTAAAGGATGCAGGAATTGCTGCATTACCATATTTATAGAGCAGGTTCTGTCTGACTGCTGCCATGGAGGCGATGAGAGAGGAAGCCTTGTATGGAGTGTCCAGATGCTCAGTGATTGCACAAAGGGAACTCATCACTTTGGCAACACTCCCCCGGGCTAAGGCAAAGGCCAGGAGTGTCAGCTCCACCTCTGGAGTAGTACAACAACTGGGGAGAGAAAACAACAACAGTGTGACAAAAAAAATTTGGGATATTTTGAGTTTAAATAATGCTGCCATGGAATCTCTCAGGTGCCTGAATGTCCTCGAGTTATTCAAGATACTTAAAAAAATAGCAGGTGAGTAAATATGTAAGATTTTGCTATACAAAGTCTCCTAAACCATTTCTCAGAGCCTCAGCAGCACAAACTCACCTTGTTATTCTGATCAGGAAACTATCTACTTCTTCCAAAACGTTTGGCGATAAGAAGCTGGAAAAATCTGTGGAGCCCGGTGTCAGGGAGAGAGGTGGCATGTGCTGCAGGGCTTTCCTAGGGAAAAATGAAACACAACAGCAGGAAACCAGTCAGAATCAGAGAAAACTGCCTCCCAAAAGGAATTAGACACTTGAATCTTCCCGCTTTGTGCGGGCAGGTCTCTGCAAATCGCTGCTGAGTGCACAAAATCTATTTACACAGAGAAGCTCCTCAAAGGGTAACAGCAGGATTGCATCCCTGCATTTCCAGGCAGGGAAAGGTTCAGTGACTGCTGGGTAATCTCAAATCTAGTCCCATAATCTCAGATTTAATGAGACAAACACAGCGAGGAGTTTGGAATTAAATCTGTGACAGCATCAGAAACAGCTCAGTTTGCAAACACTGCTTCATTTTAAAGTGTTCTGGAATTGAGTGAGAGTCTGTGAGTAAAGGGAAAATGGCCTTGAAATTCCTTCAGAACAATTACAGAAAGACACTTGTTAGCTCAGACCAGAATTTTTGTGAATTTCCAAAGATCATGTAATAACCCCTGAAAATAGGAATTCTCAAGCAGTTTCACCAAAGTCATTCTATCCAATATTAAAGTTTGGGGGTTTTGCTTTATAATTATAAACACTGACTCTGTAATTCCTGGAAGCCTGTTTTTAATCAACATATTTTTTTTATGCTTTATTAGTTCAGAGTTCATGTGATATTTCTAAAAAATTATCTAAACTGTACTAAAACCGAAGGACCTCACTTTTAGTAAAGCTTGCAACTATGGACCTTCCTCAGGTGTGGGCATGGAGGAAGGTATCTAAACTTCAAAGAGCTCTCACAGATGACACAAATTAAAAGATAGGTTTAATGAACTTTAACCTGCTGTACTCATGAACCTAATGAGCACTGCTCCTCCATTTGGTGGCATTGTGCTAACTAAGCTCTATAAAAGCTGATGTGGGTGTGGAAACATTTTCTTAGGATTCCAATCCTTCAAGTCATCATCCAGCAGAAGTGTTTGGCAATCAAACCAGGAAATGTTACACAGAAAATGGTCAATCACCACAAGCAAATATCTGCATGGAGATAGTGCACAGACTCAGCTATCTCCCCAGGGGAAGTGTGACAAGGCATCACACAGGCAAAAGTCTGCTGAAAATCAGGCTAAATTAACCTTTTAAGGTTACTTAACCTCATAAGGGGGAAGATGTTAATTTTATTGATTATCAATATTGGGCAATGAAAATTAATTAGTTTTAGGCTTCTCAACATCATGACAAGTCAAAGCAAAGGTAAAAAAATGTATTTTTCAGCATCCACTCGGTCATAGTTTTACAACTAGATCAGACACAACAGCCAGGACAATTACACTTGTTCCAGTGTATGCAAATGGATAAAAGAGGAACATCAAAAATTTGAACAATGAGATGGCAAAAAGATGTTTAAACACCTCAGTGGAGGGAGTGGAAACCAGTTACACAAGGCAGATTAGCTTACCAAAGCCAGAAGTATTTAAAAAAAAAAATTTAAAAACCCCAAAGTCTCCCAGCGTGGAAGTTTGGTACTTACTGAGTATTCTGTAAAATGGTGTGAACAAATGCTGGGTTTGTTTCCATGGAAGCTGTGACCAGAGAGGTCAGCAGGGACCAGTACCAGATGGCTGAGGCATCACACACAGACACTGCCACCTTCTTCACCCTCTGGTAGCCCATGGCCCTGAGCCCGTGGATCCTGGTGTCACATCCGTCACTAAGGCAGCGCTTGATGTTTATCTGTACATCTGTCAAAACACAAAACCAGAATTTTTGTCTCATTTCTTCTGCTGGATTAGATCCAGAAAAATGCAGATATTCCGAACACTAATTCCTGAAGAACCTCTCAGGGAAAAAAGCGGCAGGAGATGCAAAAGTGTCCTCCCACATGTGGACAAGTACACACGTGTTTCCTCACTGTGCACACTATGATTTGGAAAATTTAGCCCTTCAACGGTTATCACATATGGTATGGCTAGAAATTAAGGGGGGAAAAAGTAGTAAAAGACCCTCAAAGTGGAAAATAGATTATTTCACCAGCACCTTTCTACCTACATATGTAGGCAGTGTCTTGGGAGTGACTGGTTGCAGGAAAAGGAATAAAGCCTAAAAGCAAAGCTTTAAGTTATATAAAAATTTTCACTAAGTTCTTGACCATTTTGCACACATGATGTTGTCCTGATTACTTCTGAGGAACTTGCTGCCCATTTCTTGTGGCAGTCAAAGTTCATCTCAGTGAAAAACACCCCTTTGAACTGAAGGGACAAAATTCCTGAAGCTGTAGAAACCATCTTAGGAAGGAGCAGCTTTCCTTGGATTGATTCCAATATGGCACCCACAGAGCCACCAGACTCAAAAATAACACTATTTAAAACCCCTCAGCATAAAACCTGTTTTACATGTGACCAATTTCAGGGTTTTGGTACTAAAAAAAAAAAAAAACAGTTGCTCAGAAGCAGATTTTTTGCTAGATACTATCAGCCAACATATGCTTTCACTGTGCAAGCAAAGATATTTTAAAGTTGCCCTGTGTTATCAAATTGAGAGGCTAAAACTGCATCTTTAGTCAATCTTCTCCTCAGCCCTGAGCCCACACTACAGACAGACCACGAGAAAGGCTCAGAAGACTCTTCCAGGCTAGAAATTAAACTACAATTAAACCAATTTCTCTGACCCAAGGCTGAGGTCAGAAGTTTCACCTCTAATGACTGACACTTCAACACGCCATTCCACGATCTACCCAACCTTTCACCTTCCAAAAAGCAGCAAAACAATATCCCAATGGGATCTTTATTGACTCACACATCTGACTAATGTTAGCGTTTTCCAACAGTGTTACGTAGCCAGTGATATTGCTTGGAATGTGAACATCTCGGACCTCCTGGAGACTGCTGGCATTCCTTCCCACTGCCACTGTGACCTGCTGTGGCATGTAACTCTGGTCACTAGCTGCCACTGCGATGGACAGGTGTCTCAAAACCACATCTGGTTTCATCTTTAAGCTGCAGAGCAAAGAAGATAAAACAGTTCTTGTAAAGAGAAGGCAAGTCAGGCACTTTGTTTTTATTATTTATCACATATACTATATATCATATTATTCATTCATTTTCCACCCCTACAGATAAATCCTCTGAGCTTTACCTCATGCTTCACAGGTCTTCCTAGAAGACCATATCACAGTGGACAAGTTAAAAAATTTCAACTTGAAAAAAACAGTCACCTCTGAGAGTGAGACTGTAGATTTTTCTATTCATATTTTTAACTGAGAATTCATTCTTCAGGAATAAAAATGCACTGTCAATAATGACCAAAAAGAAATTTATTTTTTTTTAAAAGTACATATTCTTAGGTCTATCACTGAAAAAACACTGAGCATTTCTGTTCTGTTGAGTATTTCTGTATCATGGAACTTTCTAGGCACTGGCAAAGCACTTCTATTCAAGTCCCAACCACTGCATCTGTACCACAGCTTGGAAAGCTTTGCTCTACAACAAGGCAATGGCAGATGCAGGTATTTTATAGGTGAACTTTTGTTTAGTTGTTAGGCCTTTTAACTGTATGCAGAGATTAATGACTTCTGCATAAAGTTTAACCCCCTATCCACCACTATACTTACCTGTCACTCATTGATTCCACAATTTTTTTTGATTACATCTGTGGTGGATTTGTGTGATAAGGTTTTGGCAGTGGGGGGCCATGGGGTGGGGGGTTTGTGTGGACACAGGCCCCTTGGAGACAAGAGCCTGCACTGGAGCAGGTTTGCTGGCAGGACTTGTGAGCCCATGAGAAGGACCCCTGGAAGGGAGGGAGTCCATCCTGGAGCAGGAGAAGGGTGTGATGAGTCCTCCCACTGGGGATGAAGGAGTGGCAGAGACATGTGATGAACTGACCACAGCCCACATTCCCCACACCCTGCACCTCTGAGGGGGAGGAGGGAGAGGAAAAGGGAAGAGAAGTTAAGTCTGGGGGAAAGGGAGGGGACGATTTGGTTTCATTTCTCTTTTCTCTACTCTGATTTAACGAACTCAATTAAATGCCCCAAGTCAAGTCTGTTTTGCCTGTGATGGTGTTGGTGAGGGAGCTCTCCCTGCCCTTGACCCACCAGCTTTTTGTTTCATTTTCTCTCCAGCTGGGGAGGGGAGTGATGGAGCAGCCTTGGGGGGCACCTGGAATGCAGACAGAGCCAACCTGAGGACCAGCAGCCCACCCCTCTCACCGTATCCAGTGGGAACGGGCGCTCCCATCCGACTGCCAGAAGGAGGAAGTTTCCCCGTTCGTCATCTTGTCGATGTCGGCAGAATTGGACGAGGTCTCTATGTGGGTGTAGCACTTTGGGACAGACTTCAGCTTTTCTGACTCCTCACTGCCATTCAGGTCACTGGGGTACTCTGCAAAGACAAGGAATCGCTCAGAACATGCTTCTCTGGCTCCTTTTAGAACCTTTACAGTAACTATCTCAAACCAGTTAGCTGCTGGGCACAGAACACAGCCTGTTTCTGACAGGAACTACGAGACAGCAAAGTTGGATTTCACATGAAATTGCAGTAATCTCAATCTACCACTCACACTATGAAAACACCTCCACTGCCTGGAGTTCAATAGCCTTTCTATCCTTTCATCACTGGCCTCACTGGTGCTTTATCATTTTCGTGCCAAAATACAAACAGACAAAACAGAGAAAACCTCAATTCAGCTACTCCAGGGAAGGGACAAAGCAGACTGTTTCCCCAGGTTACTTGATCTACTTCAACAGAAGTGCAGAAATCTGAAAATATCAAGTCAAGCTGTGAAGCAAAAGAGCCATCACTCCAGGGGGATCACCAGGCCAGTCCCACCAGAGACACAGGAAAAGATTCACTACTTTCAGTCCAAAACAATAAAATATCTATTAATACTTAACAATCAACTTCAGCAAGCATTCACTTCCCATGGAAACCAAGTTTCTGGCAACCAGTAGAGATACTTGACTGAACAGACAATATGGCAGATCAGTAATGGTCAGGAGCAAGATGAGAACATCCCAGTGTGGATAGTTCAGAAATCAACTTATGTGCCTCAAAAAATGAAGAAAGACACCCATGGAAGCATGCAGATCAACTCCATGCCTGTTGGAGGTGACACAGCAGGTATCACACACCTCTCTCTTTCAGGAGAAGTCGATCCAAAGAGTCCTTGAGCACGGAGGAGCGCATGGTGCAGATGTTGTTGAAGTACTCCAGCACTGGGTAGGGGATGGCAGTACTAGAGATGCGGTTCCGGTGCAGGAACCTCAGGATCATCGAGGCGTGAAGGCCCAGCCGCTCTTTCGATTCAGAAAATATATCAATAAAACCTAGAAAGAGACATTATTTCCTTGTGGGTTTGGGCACCACAGTGTAAGAAGGAGGTAAAGTTATTAGAGAGCATCCAAAGGAGGCTACAAAGATGGTGAAGGGTCAGGAGGGCCCATATGAGGAGCAGCTGAGGGCACTTGGTTTGTCCAGGCTGGAGAAGAGGAGACTGAGGGGAGACTCGTTGGGGTCTGCAGCTTCCTCCTGAGGTACAGCTCCGATCTCTGCTCTCTGTGACCAGGGACAGCACCCAGGGAAGGGCTGGAGCTGTGCCAGGGCAGGGTCAGGTTGGATCTCAGGGAAAGGTTCTTCCCCTAGAGGGTGGTTGGCACTGCCCAGGCTCCCCAGGGCAGTGGGTACAGCCCCAAGGCTGCCAGAGCTCCAGGAGGGTTTGGATAATGCTCTGAGGGACAGGGTGGGATTGTTGGGGTGTCCTGGGCAGGGCCAGGAGTTGGATTGGATGATCCTTACGGATCAATTCAGCATATTCTGTGACTCTATGAGCTGACTTGACCAAGTCATCACTTTCCCCCTCCACATCCTATTACTTGGGCAATCCAAATTAAGCACGGGAACCAATACTGGAGCTACACTGCACCACACGAAGTAGCTCAAGTTTGCAACCTCTACAATGGGGAAAGGTGCAGGCAAATATTTTTGTGAGTTACTTGAAATGCCTGAAGGAGTTCAAAACAATAACCAGAAATCTTATGCTTGTTTTGCTTTCCCAAACCCTTACCTTCAACACCTGAGTGGGGCAGCTGCTGCCTGGCTAACAAGATGCTGCACTTGCATCACTCACTTTGAGCCACATTAAGCATCTCACTTTGGCATTGTGGGTGACTCCAAAAGAGATCCCTAATGCTTTCCACAACTTGGTAAGAAATTCCAGGTCTTTCACATTGGTACTCTGAATCCCAGTGCATTTAGATGCATAGATAGTATTCTAAGTCCTCTCCTCTGACTTATCTACAGCCAATTCTAGCCTTTCTTGTTTTATCTTTTAAGGCATATCCCCTTTAGCCACTTACCATCAAAGGAAAGTCAGTAACTGATACTTATCCCAGAAATTAAATTCTGGAAACTGGTACTTTCTGAACCATACACTGTAAAACCTGAATGATGTTTGAGCAGGATTTCAAATGCTGAATAACAATATAATAGTAATAAAGTGTATGACTCACCCCCTGGAGCAGACTCCATGGAGGATTTATTCCCCCAGTGACCAAGTACAAGACTGCATGAGCTGGGCACTCACCAAAACCCTGCAAAGAGCTCTGTTCTGTCTGTGAGACAAACCAAAGGAGGATAAGACACTCCCCAGTCACACAGAAAAGAAAAGAGTGGTTGTGAAAGGAAGTTCTGCACGTAATTATGGGAAATTCTTAATTTACAGCAACTTCACTTGGTTGATACTGAAGAAACAAGAACCTCCTGGAGCATGGTTTTGATAAGATTAGGACAAGCAAAGCTATTAAAGCAAGTTATTGAAGCAGCACCCCTTTTATAGGGCAGGTCTTGGGGAACCATGTGTTCTGTCCCTCTGCTCCCATACCTGGCACTAGTGAACAAGCTTGCAGTTGCCTGATTACATGGCTCAGCTCCCCCTGAAGATTTGCTCCACTAGAATTCTTGAGGGCCTCCAGCATATTCTCCACATCTACAGTGCCATCTCCTTCAACATCAAACTGTGCAAAGGCCTGAGGAGGGACAAAAAAGAAAATTTATTTCAGCATATTTCCTTCAAGCAGGAATTCAAGGTATTTCATAGAAACGTTGTAACACTATTAAATCACACTCAAAATAATCAGTTTTCCACAGTGTTGGAATCATGGTAACAGGAAACAGCCTGGCTGGAAATCTGCAGTGTTTAGCAAGTTTGGAGGTATTTGCCCTGCCTTCCTATAAAAGTCAGCTGTAGTCATGCTTAGGTGGAGACAGCCCATCATCTGCCCCAGTGAATCAGCAGGATCCATCCATGGAGAGCTGGGACTGGGAGGGAGGTTCTCACTAAAGAACCCCAGAAAGTTCTCTAGTGGAGGGTGGGTTGGTTCCAGAAGCCACACCTTCCATTACTCATCCCTGCTGCATCTCTCTCCCTGCAGCCACTCCAATTCCTTCAGGGTTTAAATATTTGCTTTGTTCAAGAAAATGTCCTGAGAACCAGAAGATTTTTTTAAATGTGTATTTCCTTCCATAAACTGTCCTCCTACACAAAATACCAAAATATAGTTTGTCCAAGTATTTCTGAAACAATGAAGAGTTAGAAAATGGGGTTTTTTTCTTTATTGAAGGGAATCACTGCCAGCTTTATTAACTTTGACCTTCATGTAACTTTTCATATAAAAAGTTGTGTTGAGCATGTACAAAAAGTAACACAGCACTTCGCAACTTTGAACTAACAAAAGCTGAGCCTATAAAACAGACCCAAGCTCATAAATGTAAATGACTTTAACCAGCCACTTCAGAGAACTTACAGCCTGATTTTTAATAGTAGTATGTCACTGGATCATATTTTCACAATCAGATTTAATTCTGAAACAAACTTTTGTTCAATTGCTAAAAAAATGGGACTTATCCCAAAAGAGAAATGCAGTGTTTCAGGAGCACCCACTTTTTCCATATAAATTGAGAATGCACTTACAAAAGGTATTTCTTTACAAGCAAGACTCGAGTCTCCCAGGCCTGAACTTGGTATTTCAAGTTCAGCCACATAACCAAGAAAATGTGGTGCCTAAGAACAGACCATCCCACAGGTGTGTGAGTCAAGGGATCGCTGCTGCTCGGGAGGCAGCTCATGCTTCAGTCTCTTGGTTTATTACCTGATTATCAAACTTGATGCACCATTAAAAGTCTATCCTGGAGAGCTGATCAGCTCAAAATAACCTGCCAATTAACCATGACATAATTACACCACTTAAATGAGAGCAAAGTCCTCAGAACACAACAGAATCAAAGTGAGGTGTTTCAGCTGCCTAAAGCTCCGATGGCACTGAGCTGAATTTTAGCTTGACAGTTTTAGAAAGTCTTGTTAAAAGCACAGCTGAAGCCAAAATAATAATTATCACCTTTAAAAAACTGTTCTGAGTAGCAAAGCTGGTGCTGAGCACCATGGCCAGTGCAGGAGGTTGACATGGGGCATCAGGCAGATCTCAGAACAAAAACCTTTGCTCGAGAAGGGCAAGCCAGAGGGACTCAATTCTAACAGACACAACTCAGTTGCCAAAACAATTCAATGCAGTTTCACACCATCCTCACCATTAGGACTTTTTCTCCTCATATTTGAAGTCAAACTGTGCAGTTACTAAACTACAAAGTGAGCAAGTTTTGTGATGTTACTGGTGAAGATAAAACACACATCAAACAACAAGGTTGGATCTGCTGACAGCTACTTTAAACCCATTTCTTATACTTTCATGTAAGGAGGGATTACCATATATAAACTTTTCTTGCATCTTAATGCAGGATTTTGTTGTTTTATTTTTAAACTCCCCCTATGATCTCAGGGGGGGAATCAATATATCAACCTGTACTCTGAGTTTTTGAGTTGTTTTCAGCCCTGGGACATGAAGAAACATCTTTCCTGGGAAATGATGGGTGAGAGGGCTGCTTGGAAATATAGCACATGGAAAAATCAGCCCCTCATCTCCCAGCTCAGCAGTTGGATGGCAGGACAGGACTCTGTATTTGCCCCTCTGCTCCTGGTAGAACTACAGCATTAATGCTGCCAGCGTGACATGACAACTGCTCAAGCACCACTGAATTAAAAAAAAAGAAAAAAGGGATTCAGAGGTTCAGTTTATCTAGAAAACAGATCCTGCATTTGAAGAGAGGTTCACTGTGCCCATAAAGCATCTAAAGTATGTGCTCACAGCCCCCAGCTGAGAACAGAGAAACTGAAAGGGCAGAGCAGAACTTGCTCTGTGCCAGGCAGGCCTCTATAAGCACCAAAAGTGGAACCTATTGACCTGCCAGCCCCAAACAGACTTCTCAGCAGCCCAAAACAAAACCAGGAAATATCAAACTCCCCCAAAGCCAGCTCGTGGGCTGGGGGACAGTGACAGAAACGATGACACCAAGGTTTCCCACACGACTGCACCCATCTCCCCTTGGCGGGACAGAGCAGGGGTGACCACACATCCGTGCCACGGCAAACCCTGTGACAAGCTTTTTCCCTGCTCCCCAGAGCAGGAAACGAAACCCAAACAAACAGATTCTTCGTGCAGAGGAGGATGTGCCACACAGCCAACCCTCAACCTATCCCTGCAGCCCACAAGGCTCAGCTGTTTGTGCCAACACAAGGAACCCCAAGGGACTAATTTCACGCTCGCGCTGTTACAAATGCAGAAGTGTTTGTTACTGGCTCTTCTTGTGAAGGAACTGGAAGTGGAGACAGCATTTTACCAAGCCATTTAAACCAGTGTAATCTAAATACATCCCAAAAGGAGTCTCCTCCCAGTTCCCAGTAGCCCTGTTCCCCCGTCAGCACTGACTCAAGGAGTGTGTGTGTGATTTATCAGCTCACGAAGTTACTCTGCTACTCAAAGACAGCAGGAAGTGACTGGGGAGCCCCAGGAACCGCCTGCAGTGAGGAATTCACACAAAGCCACTTTCTCAGCTGAGTGTGGAATTCCCAGCAGGGTATTCTGCTGCAGTTTGGATGGGTAAAGCTTAAATGTTCTAGACATTGAAATCCCTGCACCCCTTCCCACAGGTGAAAGGAAACTGGACCCTCTTACACCACTAAAACCTCACCTGTCTGTGCAGGGTTAGGGTTACCCCACTTTCTTGCAAGCTTTCCAAAACTCTGACTTTCCTGTAAGCAATGGGATACCAACTTGACAATTCCACTGCTGGTTTTAAAAAGCTACAATAAAATCCAGCCTGGTAAACTTTGACTCACTGATAACACTGGGAAGTACATCAGAGGAATTGCTCAGGCAAGATTTCCAACCTGTGCTCCTACCAGCAGAAGTACTGCAGTAAATACCCATTTTATTCACAAGTGGCTGCTGAGCACGATCACTGATAACTGGCATAAATTAAAAAAAAAAGAAAGGTATCAGGGAGCTGACAGGCTGCTATCAGCACCAGCAGATGCTTTGCCAGCCTGGTGCAGAACCCCCCGGCCTGGCCTCGTCCCCGGCACCAGGAGGGGTGTCACGGACCCGGTGCCGAGGGCAGACCCGCCCCGGAGGGTTCCCGCGACCTCGCAACCCCCGGCGGGCAGGCGGAACCCCGCAGGGGATCAGCCCCACCCTCGGAGCGCCCAAGGCCGGGCTGGACGGGGCTTGGGGCAACCGGGGCTCGGGGAAGGTGTCCCTGCCCGTGGCAGGGGGCGGAACGGGGTGGTCTGTGCGGGCCCCCCCACCCCCCGTTGCTCCCCGGCGGTCTCACCTCCTCGCTCTCGCCGCGGTTCCCGGCAGCCAGCCGGGACACGTTCTCCAGCACCTCGCAGAACTGCTCCAGGCTCACGGCCTCGTCTCCGCGGCTCAGCCTCTCCTCCAGCCATCGCACCAGCGCGCTGTGGTGCCGCGACACGAGCGGCTCGGGCAGGGCCGCGTCCCGCAGCCGCGCCGTGGCCTCCCGCAGCCGGGCCTGCTCCAGCAGCACCTCGGCCGGCGGCAGCGCCGGAGC
>VYXB01010815.1:432818-470465 GCA_013397135.1 Pachyramphus minor | reverse complement strand
GCTTCCCCCGTGACGTGGGAGGGAAGGAGGAGAGGGAAAAGGAGAAGGATAGAAAGGAGAAGAGGAGAAGTAAATGGAGAGGGAGAAGGAGAAGAAGGAAAAGAGAAGGAGATGGAGGAGAAAGAAAAGAAGCCGCTGCAGTGGATCCCGCGCAGGGAATGGAGAGGATTTGGGGAACGGGGCTCTCTAGTGGGGAGAGACTGCGGGAGCTGCGCCTGGAGAACCGAACACTGACAGGAGTCTCATCAGTTCCCGTAAGTGACGCCCCCAAGGGCTGTCACAGGATGATCCCACACTCTGCTCAAAGACAGGACAAGGAGCGGTGACCGCAACCTAAATCACNCTAAATCACAATTCCCCCTCGGCATGAGGAAGAACTTCTTTCCATTGAGAGTGGCAGAGTGGTGGAGCAGCTGCACGGGGCAGTCGTGGAGTCTCCCTCTCTGGAGACATTCCAACCCACCTGGATGTGTCCCTGTGTGACCTCCTGAGGGTGACCCTGTCTTGCCCTGGGGTTGGACTGGGGGATCTCCAGAGGGTCTTTCCCACCCTAACAATTCCGCGACTCTGTGCATGTCCTCATGAAAAAAAACCATTTTTAGGACAAAATTCTCCCCTGTGAGGGCGGGGAGGGGCTGGGATGGAATTCCCAGAGAAGCTGTGGCTGCCGCATCCCTGGAAGTGTCCAGGGCCAGGCTGGATCCCTCTGCTGTGGCGGCAGGTGTCCCTGTCGCTGGCANCGCGGCGCTGCTGTGCCTGGGCGCCGCCTGCCTCCTGCGCCGCGGGTTCGAGCCCCGCCACCGCCTGCTCCGCGCCGCAGAGCTGCGCCGCTACCGGGGCGCGCCGGGGGACCCCGGGCTCTACCTCGCCCTGCTCGGGAGGGTCTTCGATGTGCAGCGCGGCCGCCGCCACTACGGGCCTGGTGGGGCGTACAGCGCGCTCGCAGGTACCGCGGGGGATGGCGCTGGGCCTGGCTGAGGGGGAGAGAGGGAGATCGTCTGAGGGGTTCGCTCCAGGGCTGGGGAATTCAGCCCCCTGGCTGAGGGAGGCTCCATCTTGGTTGAGGGGGATCTCACCCCTGGCTGGGGGTTCATCCCCTGGCGCAGGAATTCACTCCATGGCTGTGGGATGGGGTCTCACCCCTGGCTGGGGAGTTCAGTCCATGGCTGGGGAATTCAGCCCCCGTGGCAAAGGAATTCACTCCATGGCTGTGGGATGGGGTCTCACCCCTGGCTGAGGGTGTCACTCCACGGCTGAGGAATTCATCCCCTGGCTTGGGGATTCGCTCCCATGTCGGGGGTTTCATCCTCTGGTAAAGGAATTCATTCAATGGCTGGGGAATGGGGTCTCACACCCTGGCATGAGAATTCACTCCCTTGGCTGGGGGATTCACTCCGTGACTGGAAACTCACTCCATGGTTGGGGAATTCATTCCATGACTGGGAACTCACCCCCTGGCACAGGAATTTGCTCTCTGGCTGGGGTCTCACCCATGGCTTGGCTCTCACCCCACAGGCAGAGATGCCACCAGAGCGTTTGCCACAGGCGACTTCAGCGCGTCAGGGCTGGTGGATGATGTGTCAGCGCTGTCCCCGCAGGAGCTGCTCTCCATCCAGGGCTGGCTGAGCTTCTACAGCGACAACTACAAGCCCGTGGGTGGGTGCTGGGGGGGCTCACAGCGGGCACACGGCCGGGGGAAGGGTGGAAGGCTGGGAACAAAATACCAGGTTTTATCTCCAGGGCATCACCTTGGTGAGGGTCTCTCTCTGCTGCAGACCCCGAACCCTGCAAGTGCCTGACTGGAGCTGCTGCCCAGGCACACCAGTTCCAGGTCTGCTTCCCTCTGAGGTGAAGCTGAACAGTTTTCCCACCCAGGGTGTCAGCTCTGCCCTGCTTTTCCTGAGCCAAAGGCCTGGAGCCAGCCTGAAATCAGCAGGACTTGGGAGACTGCAGGAGCAGCAGTGCAGGGAAACTATTTTGGGGGAAGAGGTGCATGAGTGGGTTCTGCAGCTGAAAGTGGCTTTGGTTTCTTGTCTTTAATGTCTGTGCCTAAGCTTGTCCTGTGTGGATTTATTTAATTTATTTAATATGGGTAAATTTAATTTATTTAATATGGGTAAATTGCTGGGTGATCCAAGAGTTGGTTGAAGGGATGTAAGCTCAGTTCAGTTCTAAATTTGGACCATGGTGACATGCTCCTTTTTTTTGCCTTCAAATAACAAATTACACATAAAAAGCTACCAGGACTATGCATTTTCCCTGCCTGGAAACACTGTGNAATAACAAATTACACATAAAAAGCCACCCTGACTGTGTAGTCTTAACTGATCTTCTCTCCCAGGGAAGCTGGTGGGGAGGTTCTACGATGAGAACGGGGCACCCACAGAAGCCCTGAGGGAGGCTGAGGCTGCCATTGAGGAAGCTCTGAAATTCCAAGCAGAAAGTGAGCAGAGGAAGCAGCAGTTCCCACCCTGCAACTCTGAGTGGAGCTCTGCCAAGGGCACCCGCTTCTGGTGCTCCACACAGAGGTAAAGTGCCTTCCCACGTTGTGGATCCTTTGGAGCAGAGCATTTCTGCCCCTTTTTGGGTGCCCTGCACTGTGTGATTGCTCCCCTGGCACGAGGGGTGTAGGAAGGTGTCCTGGCTCCTGCAGCCACTGCTCCACAGCAAGGCACAGGTTCCATGTGCAGGAATGGCTGGAATACCCCAGGCATGGCCCCTTTCCCTGTCTGCATTCACAGGATTGTTCAGGTGGGAAGAGCCCTCCAAGATCATTGAGTTCTCCCAGAACTGCCAAGGCCATCACTGAGCCATGTCCCCAAGTGCCACATCCCTGTTAAACCCCTCCAGGGATGGGGACTCCACCACTGCCCTGGGCAGCTGTGCCAGGGCTGAACCACCTTTTCCGTGAAGGAATTTTCCCCAATATCCAACCTAAACCTCCCCTGGTGCAACTTGAGGCCGTTCCCTCCCCTCCTGTCCCTTGTTCCCTGGGAGCAGAGCCTGATCCCCCCCAGCTCCCCCCTCCTGTCAGGGAGTTGGAGAGAGTGAGAAGGTTCCCCCCTGAGCCTCCTTTTCTTGACTCCTTTTCTCCTCTTCTCTCACACTGGAATCAATATCAGGCTTCAGAATTTGCCATGTGTGCATGATCCTCCTGTTCTCAGGAAAACAGGATGAAAACTGCAGTAGGACTGGCACTGGAGCAGGTTCTCTCCCCTCTCAGGAATACAAGCATTGTGTTTTTGACACAGTTTCACAGCCTGCCTGACAGGCTGCTGGCACAACAGTTTTCACTTAAACCACACAAAAATGAAGTTGAGCTCTGAACAGTCATTTCCTACTTACTTTCCTATTTAGTTGTGTTCTGCTCTCAGTTTAGGGACTGTTTTGTTTGAAGATTAAATCATTTCACAGCCCACACTGCAGAGTGGTTGGGCTTCACATCACTCCCCCAGCAGCTCTGGGGACCTTGGGGACCTGCTCCTCTGTGTGACTGAGCTTGGGTGCAGCTTTGGGACTGGTGTAAGAGTTTACAGGTTTAAAAGCTGCTGTGGTTGGGGGAACAGTCAGGATTGGGCCCAGAAAGAGTCACTTAAAGCTATAGAGACACAATGAATTAGCTGGGGAAGCATTTGAAACTTTTTTCTTTTGCCTCAGTTCTCCCAATCACTGTGTTCAGTGCAGGCACAGAAGGCCTTGAGCAGCCTGGTTTAGTGGAAGGTGTCCCTGCTCATGGCAGGGGGTGGATTGGGTGATCTTTAAGGTCCCTTCCAACCCAAACCATGCTGAGATGACCTGGGGTCACCTGTGAGCAATGAGGTACCTCCAGAAAAGGCATTTTGCTGTCTTACATAGGGCTGTGGCTCCTTTTGCAGCGGTGGAAATGTGGGACACACAAGTTGGTCACTCCCAGAAGGGTGAGAGGTGTAGCAGCAGTGATAAAACCAGGTTCAGGCCTCAGATTTCTGAAGCATAGCCAGTAAAAGGTATCACAGAGCTGTGGGGTGGGGGCTGTTGGGAGCAAAGTCAACCTCAGTGGGGTGTATTGTCAGTTCTAATTCCCCCAGATTGACCTGGGGGTTTTCTCTAATTATCCTCTATGCACTGGAAGAGTTTTCCATGGGTTTGAATTGTAATTTATTTTCCTTTTCCCTTGGCAGTGGAGGAGTGAGCAGAGGCTGGGCCGGAGTCCCTCGGAAGCTGTACCGCCCTGGCTCCAAGGGCAGTGGCTGTGTGTGTGTGAGGAGCACAGGGCCCCCCTGGGGCCACCCACCCTCCTCCCAGCACAGGGACAGGGGGGACCTGGATAACCCTCACCTGGAGGAGTATGAGGGCTGCCCTCCCCTGGCTGAGCAGTGTGTGCTCCCAGGGTGATTCCAGGTGCTGATTCCAGAGCATGGGGAATCCTGCAGCAGAACCTTGCACTGTGGGTGGGCAGCTCCAGCTCCATCTCTTCCACCTCTCTGTGCAAATAGCAATTCCATGTTATTTGTGATGCTTTTTAACCTGTGGAGATGGAGTTGAGGGAGGGGAGGGAAAACTTTAGCCAAGTTAGTGGCTACAAAATCAATAACAGGGGACTTTCTTTGTTCCTATGGTATTTTTACAACTGTAAGATACACAGCCTGAATTCTATGTTTCAGTGTTTGCATTAGACATTGGAAGCCACCTATGAGAATTGTTGTTTTGTATTAACCTCACCCTCCTGCTTGTGATTCACCACTTTCAAACTGTTCAGATCAGGAATGAGTAGTTTCAAATAGCTTTTGTTATTGCCCATGTGGCAACACAACCATCCAGTAAATCTGCCTCCTCTTTCCATTCTGGTTTGTGACATCCTTCCATCTGGTCTGTGCCCATCAGACTGAGCTGGATTTGTCCTCACAAGGCCCTTAAAATCCATGGCAAAATTCAGTATTGTGAGTGATTCCCAGAAGACCAGGGCAGGTCATTACCAGTTCTCTGCTGAAAAGGACAAATGAACACCTGCACAGGGCCCAGGCCCTCTCAACCCCAGGCTGCAGGGAAGCAGGTGCTGGTTTTTGTAGAAGCTGCTGTTAAAATCAATTCCTGGTGTAGCTGAGCCTTGAGAGACACCCAGACCAAGAGTCCAGCAAAGCACAGTCTGTGCTGAGCTGTGGTCAGTTCTTTCCCTTAGGGCAGCTGCCACCTATTTAAACCAGGTGATTATAAATTCATTTTTGGCTACTGCCACCTCTGAAGAGAGACCCCAGATCTAAATGAGCAGTTAATTAGCGAGCTTAGAGGAGGCTGGACAGTAATGACTTCAAAGTAACAATAATGACAGCACTTTTCACTGATAAAGTTGAGATGATGCTGCAGCTGCCATGGATGGAGCCACAGAGCAACTTAAACATGTAAATTCTTGTTGTAATAGAAAGCAAGTCAGGCCTGGTGAAGGTGAACCAGCTCTAACTTCTGAGCAAGTCTGATCTTGCTGTAACACTCCACCACTGCACAAACACTGCTGAGGGGATGGTTTTGATTGCAAGAGCTGCACCAAAATCAAATAAACTGCTGCAGGAAGGCAGGGCAGGAGGATGTTGCTTTAAGCTAAAGTTGGTTGAAAACCAATTCACAGTTTATTTCTCAGTGTAGTGTTTGGAACCACTGGGGGGAAAAGTTTGTCTTGTGCTGGGAATAAGTCATCTATTAAAGCAAACAGGGAGACACCCTCACGGACCTGAAGTGCTCCAGGAGTGTCATTCTTGTACTTCCATTGAGCAGCTCACCTGGATTCTCCCATGGTGGAAAAGGGTGAGAAAAAAAAACAGTGACAGAGAGAGGACAAGTCACCACAGACAGTGCTCTAATAAAGCTCACCAGCCATCTGGGCTTTAGGAAGTTTTATTAATAAAACCTAATGCACCACCCCTGGGGCCTGGCTGGGTTTGCTCTTGCACTGGGGCTTTCCTGCTGCTAAAGTGAAGCTGCTGCAGCTCTGTGCCCTCCCCGGGGGCTGAGCTGCCCCCCAGGGCACAGCTGAGTGCACCAAGTGTCTGCCACTTGAACTGATTTACTCCAGGAACCAGCTCTGGCCTGGGGGGAGCTGGATTGTTTCACTGATTGCAGATTAAGTCTGGTATAAGGCATTCACAGAGGGTACAAACTACAGATCTTGTCAGCCAAAAGGAACTGTAGCAGGTCCATGTGGAAATGAACACCTGGAATAATTTCAGAACAAAGAATAAAAGTTGTCATGCCCAAGTGGATCCTGTGTCTGTTTTTCCTTGTGGTTTGGAAGCATGGCTGGCAGAGGGGCAGCTCTCTCCAGGAGCAGGTGTGTCCTTAGCAAGGTTTCACCTCAGGATGCATCATCTAGTTCTGCATTTTATTACAAGTAGAATCATTACACAAGAAAGTAATGCATATTGGAAAAATACATTTTTACAATGACTCCAGACAAACATTGCAGATAAAATGCCATTGTTCTAAGACTTCCTTTTCTATTTCACAGAGGGTATTAGAAGGTGCAGAGTTACTTCTGTCACTTGTACAAGCTTTGATTTTTCTAGAGACAAGTTTGCTGCAGTACCCACCTCTGCTGGTTACAGAAAAGAGAGGACTTGCCTATTAACAGTTGATCTACAAAGCAATCCAGCCTTGGCCTCCCACACTGTTCATGTTAGTTTAGAAGCACTACTGAGCAGTTGTACAAGCTGTTAATCTCCAGCACAGGAAGTCATTAAGGCATGTCAGCTTTTAGCCAGCAACTCACTCTGGAGTACCTTCAACACCGACCTTCTCACTCCACTCAGTGGTGTGAAACGGTGACTGCACCTTTCACAGAGACACAAGATCTCAGCCAGACCACGTTTTGTGCTTGTGTGTGAGTGCTGGGTGACTGCAGATAAAAGGAATCCAGTCTCAGAACAAAGAGCTACAGCAGGAACCACCCGCAGCCCTGCTCAAGTGCCTGGAGCCTGCGGTGGCAGCAGCACTTCCCAGGACACCCCTTTGTCTTCCATTCACCCTTTTGTTCAATGCTTGGCAGACTTGAGCCTCAAGTTAACAGATACCACTAAGAGACAGCACGGGGAAGGGGGGTGGGGGGTTTGGTCACCACTGTGTAATGCTACAGAAAGGGAAGAGCAGTTGTTTAGAGTTCGAAATGTGTTGACCACCACGACATCACCAAGTGCCTCCCTCACATTTGTACCCTGCAGGGGAGCATTGCCAGCAAAACTCCCAGAGTCTCAGAGGTCTGAGAGCTCAGACCAGTACTAGGCAGAGTGTGTGAGGGGCTCAGTCCCACCACTTGTTGGTGGATCAACCTCCTCAGCTGAACTAGGACAGAACTGACTCGGCTTTTGGTTCAAGTTGTGAGCTTTTCCCCTTTAGCTCTGGCAGAAAGCTATTCAGAGTTAGCTGGAAGGAAACTATCTCAAAGGCACTTTAAAATGATCAAATTTGCTGAATTTAGTTGCTTTAATGAACACTCCAGACTGTACATTTATCAATAACCTTAACTTTCAGACTTCAGCAAGAAAGCTGGGACAGAACTGGCTGTAAACAGCAAACCAGGAGCACTACAGATGATTTCCCAAAGCTTTCCTAGAGTTTTACACAGTTTTAATTAATATTCTACTTTCTAAAAGAGCAACTAGCCAGCCTTAAACTTGCCATTCAGTCGAGTTTTCACCAGATCCACATTTTTCCATCAGTTAAAAGCTTATTCTGTTAGAGCTGAGCTCCCTATTCCTTTGCCCCCTGCAGAGAAGTCACTGAAAAAGTGATGTTTCAATGCTTT
The DNA here is from genome assembly GCA_013397135.1 of Pachyramphus minor. Classification (NCBI taxonomy): domain Eukaryota; kingdom Metazoa; phylum Chordata; class Aves; order Passeriformes; family Tyrannidae; genus Pachyramphus; species Pachyramphus minor. The sequence goes on along the minus strand of VYXB01010815.1, from coordinate 462,694 downwards.
AGCAGTTACATGTTGTGCAGTTTTCCAGCTGAGTTGAACTCCACAGGCTGTGGCCTTGGAAAACCACTCCTCTACCAGTGTCTGGAAGCACTGTGAGCACACACTTACCCCTCCACAGCACTGCAGCTCCAAAGCAAGAAGGAAGTCACCGTGTTCCCAAGGGAACAGTCAGGATTCTTTCACCAAATGCAGTCTGTCCATCATTAACTTTCACTGCTACAGACTTACAGCCAGTGACCCCCTGAAACATCAGAAAGCAATGGACTAAGAGTACAATGTTTGCCATCACGTATTTCACTCAAGGAACCCAGACTGCAGCTTGCAGTTGACTGACACCATTAGTTCTGTCACCAACATTACCTGACACCACTACAGTCCCACATTCACCTACAATATTATGCCAGAGATGCACCACCTGCATTAGTAACTGTGTTGAGAGACCAGCTGTGTTACCCAGGGCATTCTGTTGGAACAGGACAGCAGCAGACATCAAACACTGAGGCAAATTTGTATTGTCATCCATTATTCCTCCTAGTGTTACAGGGGTGATTCCAGTTACAACATGTGCATATTGGGAGATCAAAGTGCAGATCAAGTGAGACTTGCTGTGAATTTATTGTGCAAACATCAGCAGTTACACCCTCTCCTATCCTCTCCTTGTACAAGTTTGAGAAAACCTCAAGCAAGTCTCCCCTACAGCAGCAGTCTGGTTTATCCTCTCATCTGGCTCTTTAAGACTGACAAGTCACTATTCCAAACAGGGCAACGTGTCACCAAGTGTCCATGTGTTCACTGGAGATAACAGTCATCAAATCAGTGCACACCAGCTCATGGAGCACGGATGAGGAATGCAGAGTCTAAACTAGGTTCATCTCTTGGGATAAAAACAGCCTTAACATGGCATGTGGTTTTGCTTAAGTACCCATTTTTCCTCACTGAAGCCTTTGCCCACCAAATCACAACTTGGTCTACCAGTAAAAGTCCTTTCCTGTTTACCTGCACGACGTGGTGATGGGTTTTCATGGATCAAACATGTTTAAAAGAGCATGACCAGCCTAGATTAAAATACTGCAGCTTACTCCTAATAGGAAGCCTCCACATACACTCCCACTCACCAGCAACCCTGCTGAAAATGGACCCAAATTTAGTGTCTTGAGGTGCAGCACACTGTACACTGGCAGGGCTCTTGGCTCTCCCACAGCAATCCCCAGGCTCTGTAAACCAAGGGAAGTGCTACTGTCCCTCCTGGGATTCCTAATGCACTTCAGCATTTATTGCTGTACTGTGAGTTTGACTTGCCCAGGGTTAGTGTTCCTCCTTTAGCACATGCTCAGGGCCTCCAGCAAACTCAGCCATTTACACAAGTTCCCTGCACTGGAAGGACCAGCAACGTAAAAATGAAAGTGCAACAAAGACTGACAGTTCTAGCAGGGATGAGCAAGAGCATTTGCTGCCTAAAACAATCCTGCACTTCTCCTGAACATGCTAAAGCTGATGAGACTTTGCTGAGGAGGTATCAGGATGTGGGTCTGCAATTCTGACTGCTTTGCATCAGATGGTGTAAAGCTTTCTGTTGTAAGGCCACAATTCTTGAGCTATACTTCGAACTACCCCGGGTTTGAAGAGTTTCTTGAAATGAACAGTGGTTGCAACAGCTCAGTTTAGCTTCACATGAAGTCTTCTCTAGAGAAGGGGAACATTTATCTTTAAGACAAAGCAAAGAAAGATACCTGGTTACCCTGAAACTTAATGCCATCTCTACTAAGCAGCCTGAAAGCCACAGGACTTAATAGAGTTGCTCAGTGCAAAGCACCATGTCAAGGACAGACCTGTTTTGCATCGACTCAAACAGTCTAAATTTCAGCTTCCATACCCCACTGCAACTAGAAGAGGGTCTAAGTTCTTTTGTCACTTGGTTTCCACGATCCACTCGAATTCCTAGTGAAGTCTATCACAGCCTGATACATTTACAGTCATACAAAGTCATTTATACCAGAGTATATCATAACAGGGTCCTTAATTAGTTCAGTCTATTGCAGAAGACATGTATAGGCCTCCTCTTCCCTATCCAGAGGGCTTGTAAGCAGAGCTGCTGTCAGGAGCACTGACTGGGAATCCCTTTACTTCCACAGCATACTAGGAGACTCCTCCCAGAGTCAGGACATCAAAGCAGATGTTGCAAACTCGGACTGGCTTGTTCAGATCAAATTTTATGATGGGAATCTCCTTTGTTGAGCACTTATGGCAGAGCAGGCGTCCACAGTGTCGGCTGTTGGGAGAAGAGGGGTGGGAGAAAAGTGAGTGAACTCACTTTTAGGAGTGAACTCCTAATGAACACCAGGATTTTATTCTTTGACATTCTTTATCAATGCTCTCATCACTACAAATGCTATACTTGTCTTGTATCTTCTGCTATCTCTCATGGAAGAGTTTACTAATACCAGAACCACACGATGCTTCTGTACTGGTCAGTCACTGGTACAACTTCAACTGACCCACCTGTGGTTTCTCTGGAGCAGGGACACCTCTCAAGGTTACTCAAGGCTCAGAGTGTCAGATACTCAGTAAGTGAATTGGGAACAAGTGCTGAAATCCTGAAGTCTTAGCTAAGTGATCTAAAGAATTGACTGGATGTTTATCATCCTTTAGCCATAAACCGATGGCCAAGCCTGGGAGTAAGTCTGGATCCAGTCACACCTGAACTCCCAGTGAGGAGTTTAGCACACAAGGGGTCCTCTGAGCCTCAGTTTTGTCTGATCCAATCCTCTGTGCAGTAAATAATCAAGTGTACCTTGCCATCCAGTCTTGCTAAACCACTGCCACATTTACCACTGAGCTTTGTTAACTCACTGTCCCAGTTCTCCCTTTGAGTGAAGTGCATCACTCTTTCCATGACAAATACTGAAAGTGGGCATTTAAATCCTGTTTTACTACTGGAACTTGGACAGGATTTCTCACTTACAACCAGTCAGATCATGAAATGCACAAACTGCTTAAGATTTTAGTCGGACCACAAGTTACTAATCTAAGACAGGAGGGATTAGTGGTTATACACCTGCATTAACATGGAGGTTCCCTAAACCACCAGGAGGAACAAGCCTAACTACATTTGGAAGAGGAATCTTTCCTTGTAAGCACAGCAAGATGGGTCACATTACCAGTGATGTTTTCTTGTCGTGACCCCAAATTTGGCAGTGCATTCGTAGCAGTTGGAGCCATCACACCAGGGAGGTTCTTTCGTCAGCATATCTGTCAGAGGCAAAAATGTAAAGACAAGATGGGCTCAGGCACCTCTTGAGTTCACTAAACATATTAAGGAGGCTTTGTCCAGCTTTAGGTTGCAGCCAGTATAATGTATTTAACTACTTTTGCAGTCTTGTTTGTACACAATGTTTAGTTGCTTTCAACATCATCACATTACCCACAGCAACTACACAGCAGCAGTTAAAAAGCAGTGTCTGAGTTTTAAGCTACATCAGACTACACAACCAACCAGGAGCTTCCATGTCTATCCTTCCAGAAAAAGCAATATTTAAGTTTGTCAGGTCTGCATTGTACAACTACTTAGCTGATCATGAGAGAAACTACTATTTCTAACCCCCACTGAAAGTAGCATAAAATTCACAAGTTCAGCCTGTCTGGAATTACTGTAATCTAGGTGAGATGTCCAGAGTTCCTTCCTTCACTGAAGTGTCCCAGAAGCATAAGCTAAAAACACTTTCCCACTGTAGCAAGTGGAACTCACCCAGCAGCCTGAAGAGAAGCTGTTTTGTAGCAACTTGGTAGTTGAAGATGTTGACTCCCTGGTTGTTGTTGACTCCAAGCCGAGCCCCAGCCCTCACTATTGCACGACACAAGTTGGCATTTCCCTTCATGTAAGCCAAGAGCAGCACTGAAAAATAAAAGCCAGTTCCCTGCTACCTGAGTGGTAGGTTGTGGTACCCTCAGTGCAGAGCAGCATCTTTAGTTTTTAACTTTCTGTGTAATGTTTGCATCTTACTGTATTTAACATATTACTGCCAATCATTCCAGCTTTAAAAGTGACATACCATGAATACAATTTGAGTGGTTTTCAAGTTCAACAGCTGTTGAGTCTCACCCACCTGTGTTTCCTTCAGCATCAGGTTTGTCTAGAGGGTACTCTGGCATACACTCCAAGAAGAGGTCACAGATGGCTGCTGCATTATCTTTCCCATATTGTCCCAAAATATGCATTGGTGACTGGCCTCTGGGGAAAAGAGTTTGTTATCCTGATCAAAGTCTGCTTGCTACTGCAGTTCCTCATCCAACTCTCCTTGTTTTTGAGTTTGGTTCAGACTTAAACAGTGCTACACCTCAGTAACTCAGCACCACATACACAGAATATTCTGAGTTGGAAGGGACCCACAAGGCTCATCAAGTCCCACTCTTAAGTGACTGGTGCATACAGGGATCAGCCCCACAACCTTGGTGTTATTAGCACCATGCTCCAACCAACTGAGCTCATCTCAACTGCCTACTTTAACTTTCTTCTCTTGCTGTATATATATAAATTTCCACAGAATTTAAACACAGCATCATCTGCACAGTTCACTCAAATTTGTGTATAAATGTTACAATACGAGCCAAATCCTTGTTTAATTTTTTAAACTAGTCATATAATCATACATTTTAAAATGGAATGTAGTTCTTTTAGTCTCAGGACTATAAACAATTACCTGATATTAAAGGCTTCTGCATCTACATTGCACTCTGTGAGGAGGACCCGGATGTTGTTCAGCCGGCCGTGCATCACTGCCAGATGAAGAGCTGAAAAGTAAAACAAGGCTCTGAATGTCAGCAATAATTGCAGCCTTATAAATAAATTAACACACTCCCACCTTCTCACATCTTCCCTCTCAAAAACTCTGATTTCTTGGACCTTCCTTCTGTTCCACCTCTGCAGAACAAGCCCAGGCTCCCCCCACTGAAGTGTTTGCAGTGACTTGTGTAACTTGACATTTACCGTTATTCCCATTTTCATCTACAGCTGCAAAGTCCACTCCATTCTCCAGCAGGACTGAGCAAATGGTGGGCAGGTCTTGCTGTGCTGCCAAGTGCAGGGCAGTCTGACGGTGCTTGGTCAGCTCGTTCACCTGGGCACCTGCAAGCAACTGTCAGGGGAAAGAGGGACACGGTCAGCGATGGTTCCAGGGCTATTTCTTTATTTCTGTGAATGAAGCACACAAGACTCCACTGCACAGAGATACTGCAGGGCCTCCAGCACATATAAAATGCTGTCATTACTGAGCTGCTGCAATTTGTTTTGTGTTCAAACATGTAGAAAGGGCAAGGGAGTGTTCTTTAGGTGAGTCACACTGCCTGGGGATTGCTGTGAACCTGTGGGAAGGCCACTGAGGCAGCTCAGCAACAGCACAAACTAAGGGACCTTTCTGTCTCAGAGAAAGTGGTGTCACCCTCAGGTGCCTTCTCCAGGTTACAGGCAACAGTGTGTGAGGCCACAGGTGCATTTTTAAGCAGAGGACAAGCGACTCCAGCACGTACCAGATTGCGCACGATGATCTCGGAGCCAGCCTGGACTGCCAGGTGGAGAGGGGTCAGTTTGGAGGCATCCTGGACCCTGGAGTTCACATTAGCCTGGACACTGATCAGGAACAGCACACTCTCGATGTCTGAGTTCTGAACAGCCACATGGAGGAAATTCCGGCCTTTATTATCAACCTGTGGCACACAGGGCAGGTGAAATTAAATCCATTATTGCTGGAGAACAAGTTGTTTGATGTAGTAGGACATATTTTCACTAAGAGACACTTGCTCCATCTACTTGAACTGTAGAATCTTGTTCCTTTCACTGGCTGAAATGAGAGACTTATCTCTTAATCACATCTATCAGGTAATTTCTCAGTTCAGTTATCTGCTGCAACTGCTCACTCAAGCCTGCTGCAGACTGCTTTATTTCTACTTTATAACCTTGGCATTGCTTGACCACACACCAGAGGGTATTGTTAGATGGACAAAAGGTTAACAGCTGTTGTAGTGAAGCACTGAGCAGCAGTTAATGATAAATTCAGTTAAATGAAACAAGCTTGAGTCAATCTGGCAGTTAATCCAGGAGAAGAAAGCAACATGCAATCCTGCCACACTGATGCAAAGTGTATTCACAGAACCATGGAATGGTTTGGATTGGAAGGGACTGTCCAGTTCAACCCCTGCTATGAGCAGGGACACCTTCCACCAGCCCAGGTTGCTCCAAGCCCCATCCAATGTGGCCTTAAACACTTCCAAGGATGGGGCAGCCACAGCTTCTCTGGGCAACCTGAGAATTCATTTTGGCTTAATACCAACCACACACTGTCCAACTTTGCCTTGAAGCTGATGTTAAAGCATATTCAGAACTACTTGTATTTATAACTATGTTTTAGATATATTACAAGAGCTCACTAAGCACTGAAATACTTTACTAGTAATTAAACTTACACAGGGTAGGAAGAATCTCCTGAACAGCTGCCTGAAGTGTCACACCAGAAGCCTGAAGATACAGTTGGAGATTTTATAGTTCAGCAGGGCAGCATAGCATCTATTTTTCAGCTATTTTAGGTCAGGTTTTCTGTTTTGGATAGCTTTAGGAGAGCTGGGCAATAGATTATTTCTGTACTAGTCCAGCACAAGACAAGAGCAGAGTTAGAATGTTTTCTCCTTATATACACATATGCCTGTTCCTCAGTTTAGTACTGACAAGATAAGGTTTGACAAAACACTAAACCTTAATGTCCTTACTCACACACAGGACATACACCTACAGTTTCCTAATAAATGCTGCAACAGACAATCTGGCATCTGGCACATGGATTGCATGTACAGACAAAAGGATGAAGCAGAACTGTGGAACAACTGCTACCACAAACTAGTGCAGTAACAGGACCAGCATGGTTTGAACATTCCCAGCTTACCTGTTCAGCAGCTCCTGGTTCCCTCTTCAAGATTGCTTCAGCTGCTTTATTATTTTTATATGTCATGGCACAAGCAAAGGGAGTCATTCCTTGCCTGTCACGTACATTCAGCTTAATATCTGGATGTGAAATCATCAGCTGAATGATAACATTATGCTGGTTGCTAATGGCAACATGGATTGGAGTTCTTCCTTCTGCATCCTAGAAGGAAACCAGGAAGTTTCTTACATGAAGATTCAGTAACACACCAATCCTTCCCTAATTCTGAAGGGTCAAGCAAACTTGGTAGTTTAATTCTGTGACACACTCAGCTGCCTTTAGCAGGGACACCAAAGAGCTGCAGTGGGAGCTCAAATCCACATTGCAAGAAAAGCAAATTGGGATTTGTTTCTCCTGACAGGTTGACCTCAATCCTGTGCTATAGAGCCATTTAAGTAGCTCAGTGTAACATCTCCCACACAGTCATTTTGGGGGCAGAGATGAGCATTCAAATTTAATGGCAAATTCAAGTGAGGTGTTTAATCATTTGTCTGCATCAAGCAGCAGTTTGCAGCCATGGCTGTTCTGTGACTGTGTTCTGTGATTCATTCTGATCTCACTTTCAAAAGTATCAGGACCTAGAAATGTTATCCATTCATTGCTTTTGTTCTTATTTGTCAAGCTTCTGTCTAAGGATTACTGTGTAATCAAAAATGAAGTGTAACTCATACTTACATCACCTCAGTTTACTCAGTAACAGAAGACACTTCCCAAACACACCAAAGTGGAGTATTATGGAGTTTTACACTGCAAGTCATTTAATGATTAATTGCAGCAGAACAGAGCCCTGCTCCTGCCTTTAATTCACAGTAGGGACAGAGGAGCTCAATTCTAATCATTACATCAGAAATGTAACACTGTACCACTATTTTCCTTCAGCACAGCTTCCTGAATTAACCCACCATATGGGCAGATAAGCCCTGGGCCTGGTAACAAGGGACAGGAGAGAAAGCAGAGCTGCATTGGTTCAGCTCTAAGAGCAGGATGTTCTTTTTCCCATCAAGCAAAATACACCACTAAGAGGAAAGTTTGTTTTCGCTACATTAGAGGCAAAGAAACAACTTTAAAAAAATTGTGCACTACTTCTCCACACACCTGAGCATTGACATTGGCACCAAACTCCAGAAGGCACTGGATCACCTCTTCTAGTCCCCAGCAGGCTGCCAAGTGCAGGGGTGTCTGTCCATCATGAGCTTCCTCTTCTCCTTCTCCATTCGGGCCCGGCTTTCTGGGACTATTCACATCACACCCACTGAAACACAACAGGCAATTTATTATGTTTAATCCAGATTTGAACTGTTTCAAAAAGGGTCAGAAAGAAGTTTACAAGAGCTGATCCAGCAACTGCTGACACATCCTACAGAAGCACAAACTCCTGGTATTACTTTGACTCTGGTCATTAAGACCACGATGCTAACAGAGGCAACACAATGTGACTAAGATTAGTCAGGATTCCTGAAGTGCCACCCACCAAAGGCCTGAGGAAGCACATACTTGTTACTGACTTAAGACAGCACTCAGTGAACCTATAGCAGGGACATACATCTGCACATGAGAAGGTCTGGGTTTGGGAAGGGGCCTGACCTGCGGATAAGGAAGCATCCGATCTGTTCACTGTTCTCATCAATGGCCCTGTGCAGAAGGGTTTGGAAGCAGCCACTTGGTCCTGGCCCCCAGCAGGTCGAATCACAGCCATGCCTGACCTGGAAGGAGAAGCACAATGAGGCAGTGAAGGGTTTTTTATGTCTCCAGACTCTTACTCTAGTCCCTGACTAATGTTTCTGGAACACTGTCCTTAGAGGTAGAACTTGAGATGCCTTGTGTATTCTCATGGCAGTCACTGAATTTCAGGAAGCTGCTTTGATGTCTTCCAGACCAATACTTTACTGGTTTACTATGTAATCCTTAATTAGGTGGTATTTATTAACAATTCAAATATTCACCAACATACTTTGACAGACAGGTCTTAGGCCAGTTGGACTGGTTATCTCACTTGCAGCACCTACAGCAGCATCTGCAGACATTGCCTTTGAAGGTCTGACCCATTTACCTGCTTTTCTATACATTCAGCTAAACAGAGAGAGTTTTTTCCAGGAGTTGTACTGCTAATAATGGTATTCTTCTACTAGAGAAACACAAACTTGAGCAATGTGGCACTTAAGACTTGTTCCACTCCACTTTCCAAGGTTTGTGTATGAGTAGTTGCAGTGCTGATTCCAGAAAGGTTCTTATCCAATATCAGCACAGTCAAGTGCAGTTACAAGACTTATTTCTCAGGTCACCAGCACAGCTTTTAAATATTTGTCTCTAGCAGACCAAAACTGGGTATCAGAGACAAAACTTTGAAGTAACTTCCTTATGAAGAAGACAAAAGGAAGTCTACTTACAGTCTGTTAAGAAATCTCCTCTTGGATCTCCTGTGCCTGAAAGTAAATTTACCTTTAAAGTAAATATAAGCCTTTAAAGGCCTTTTTAGTGCAACTTTAAGATGCAATAAGAACTAGCACTAACACACAGGCATGTCCAGTTTTATTCAGGAAGCTGATTATTACACAAGCCTGGTATGCTATGGACTGATGCTTCCAGTGGATCTTTACTTCTTCCAGGATCTAGATAGCACATTCTATAGTATTTTATTACAGCAGCTGCAAGAGATTTGACTGTATCTATAAAAGATTTCTGCACAAAAGAGGGACCTCTGGTGAAAAAAGCCTCTAAAATTAGTGATATTGAACTCATGCACTGAGTTTGGTTTTGCTGATAACCTCTTTTATTGCCAGCAAGGTGCACAAAACTGAGACTAAATTAAGCCAATTGACAGTCTTACCAGAGTTGATGCAATATCTTCCAGGTTGTTTTCCAAGGCAAGCCACAGGGGAGGATTTCCTTTCTCATCTGGCACAGACATGTCTGCTCCCCTGGTACAAATGGCATCCACCACGAGAGGGAGCTGGTTTTTGATGGCCAACTGCAGGGCTGTCTCTCCGTCCTGTGTCCTGCAGCAGGGACAGTTCCAAGTGTGTTACCAGAGTAGTTTATTGGCCAAGCCAAAAATCCCCTCCTCACATGTGTATTTCTGCTGTGCTAAGATCAACTCTCTCCACCCAAGCAAACACACCACACTCATATTTCAGCACCGCTTTGTATTTACCTTTCTTCCCCCATTTAGTATCAAGTGATTTATTTCTAGAGTTGGAAAAGCGAGTGTTCAGTGCAGCCATTATTTGAAGAAGCTCCTTCAGAGCCATCCTGCTGCCACAGCAGAGAACAGCTTTGTCTGCAACGTGGCAACACTTCAAGCAACAGTCAAATACCAACTGTTAAAAGCCTGAAGTCAGAACAGCAGCATGAGGCAGTTTGTACTCGTGACATTCATGACAGTACAGCTTGCCAAATTTCACAGCCAGCCTGTCAGTCATGTAAGCACACAAATGTTCTGTTAAGTCTAATATCAAGTTGTCTAGGAGATACTCAGGAGACAAGTTCTATTGGAATCTTATTGCTGGACCTACAGCTAATTATTTCAGATGGTCGCAAACATGCAGCTCCAACAAGCTGGCAAATGGATGAGACAGCTCAGTGCCTCTGGGCCTCTCTCTAGGTCTTGAGTCTGTTACAGAGGGTTCTGTCTCACTTAGAATTAAGTGGCACCTCCTTCTGCAGCCAGTAGAGGAGGTACTGGCCAATGCAGCTACACAGAGGTCCAAGTTCACACATGTAACCCCTCAGCTACAGTGCCATAAAACAGTGCCAAACACAAAACTGTGCACAAATCACAGTCTGAAACCAGCTTCAAGCCATTCTACAAAGGCATTGTGCACCACCTGCTCTAGGCACACATCCAGTTGAGTGTTGGATCAGTTAGGATCTTACCTGACATTTATATCTGCCTGATGTTCCAGCAGGAAGAGGGCACTCTTACTGTCCTGCCTCTGGATTGCCATGTGCAGCAGAGTCTGTCCATCTGACATGGTGTCATTGATGGAGGCCCCAGATCCCAGCAGCTGAGCTGCTATGGTGTGCATGCCTGAGGAGTTCAAGCTCATTAGCATTTTACTTCTGGGTCTATAAAGCAGATGCACTGAGGACTAACAGAACAGAGTTAACATGCTCAGACAATGCAGTGATCTGATATGAAAATAGCAGGGAGTTCAGAGAGGAAGAATTCCCCAGAACTGCAAGTACAGCTGTGGGCTAGAAATCTTTCACTAAGTCACAGGTGAGCACTCATTTCCAGAAGATAAAGAATCATCTAAAGCTCTCCTTGACAGCTCCTCTCCAGCAGCACAAGCCAGAACATGAACACACACCTGCTGTTTTGTCTTCTAAAAAAACTCCTGTTCACATCACAGCTTCCATACTGCTGTGAGTTCTCATCTTGTGTGGAAGGTCCATACCTGTCCAAAGAGCCAATCCCAGCACAGTCTGGTCCCTTGAGTCCTTCAGACTGAAGTCAGGAATAATTTGCAAGTTGTTGGTGGCATGAAGAGCATTAGCTACAAAAAAGCATCAGGAATTAGAGCATTTTTATACTTGACCTGTAGTCACACACTGAGAGCTGCAGCAGCAGCAATGTCACATTCTGAAGTGGGCTGTTCCTTTAGCAGTCAGTTTAAAGATCTGAGCAAGATACCTTCAGCTTCCCTGATCTGATACTGCTTAGGATTCAGACAGTATTTCCACTACTGCCTAATCTTAATACACATACTATAAAACATTCAATTCTCCAGCTAAGGGGCTTAACCTGTCCTTTTCTACCTGCAATTCCAAATACAGTGGCATATACAAAGCTTTGAGAATGAAGAGTGAAGGCTGCACTGCACTGTGGTGGCAGCATCCCTCCTCCTCAGCTCCCTGGGATGGATGATATTTACCCCAATTCACCTCCTCCCTTCTAAATCCCACTTATGGTAGGAGACAAAACTGGCCTTGCTTCAGCTGTCAATCTCCCCTCCTGCTGCTGGAAAGAAGCTGAACCAGCAGCATTTGCTGAATTCATCTGCTGGTGTTTGAGTACTGAAGTCTCAACTCTATTATGACACCAGCATTACCTCGTACAAAATCCTCTTACTAAGAGTTAAGGGAGGCAGAAATCTCACCACAAAGACACCTTTACCCAAATTTGATTGCAGCATTCACATGAAGCAAATGCTTTGAAGGGATCTCACTTGTACAGGTAGAATAGAACCCAGATTAACTGTTCAAGTCCATTATCTACAGTGAAGAATTTACAAGCACTCAGAGGCAAAATAATTTCCTAATCTTAACAAGCAGATGATTTAAGACTATATTTAGCCTGTCTTATTAATTGCTCTACTTAAAAAATGCTTACAGCTTGTCAAACACAGCTCAGATGCCATCTTGACACACCAATTCCCTACAGCAGCAGCAGTCTGAACCAGGAAACACCTACCTTTTTGTTCCAGGATGACTGACACCACATCTGGGTGATTGTAAGCAATGGCCATGTGGAGGGGAGTTTGCAGGTAAACATTCTCTGCTGTTGGAGGAGCAGATGCATCCTTCTGCCCAAGCACTGCTTCTGCTGTCTGGATGTTGGGATTGGCTCCTTGCTGCAGGAGTTCTGCTGTCAGGTTTGCCAGGCCGTGCCTGCAGGCTGTGTGCAGGGGGGTTTCTCCCTTGAATAAACAGGGTGCTGGGTTAACAGTTTGAGACATGGAGAGAAGCAGCTTTTAAACTACTGTTCCCACAAGAACTGGTGTCAAGACCTTCATTCCTAGTAGCTGAAGCTCCTTAGGACTTACAAAGCACTTTAGTCAGCTTCTATTAAGGGCTTTATTACACTGGGCACTGAGGGAAGTGTTAAAAGCATGTTAACAACTGGTGATGCTGCAAGAACAGTCTGACCACCAGTAAATACCTGAAAACATGCAAAGGTTCACAAAGTGCTCCAACTTGCTTTAGGCTATGGTTTAGCAATGAGAGGTCTCTGCTGGCTTATTTCTGAAGAGCAATAAGGAAACTTTCAGGCTAAGTTTCTGCTTTTACCCGTTTGTTTTGGTGGTTGACTTTTGCTCCATGAGTTGCTAGGAAGAGAGAAGCTGCCTCATTTCCTCCACCAGCTGCCCTCTGAAGCAAGCAGTTTCCTAAAGCAAAACCAGGAACACTGTTAGAGTGCTATTCCAACCACACTTTGACACTAACAAGTGTGCTAACACCTTCCCCACTACCTTACAACATTGAAGTTTGAAGTAAACAAAGAAAATCTTGCCTATTAGTAGCCTCCTTGCAACTCTGGACTGGTACATGCACTACCCATTTAGCAATGACACATTTTGAAACTCTAAAGAGGATATTAGAACCTGGCAAAGAGTCCAGATTTTCTGTCACTTCCTGCAAGTCCAGCTCAGCTTGGGGCAGTCAGTGCTCCAGCTCTGGGTAAAGCTGCTACCACCTACTATTTACTGTGCAGCAAATGCTGTTGAAACTTCATCCAGCCCCTCCGAGTGCAGTCAGCACTAAGCAATTAACCTACAAGCCTTCCACCTACACAGAAATACAAACCTCTGGTTTACCTGTCACTGTGTCTGGAGCATCTGTGTTGCTGCCTCGTTGGATCAACCTTGCTGCAAAACTGTTCTCATCAAAGGAGGTTCCATTCACAACAGGGGCATCCTCAAAGGGGTTCACAGACTGATCAGAGGACACAGTGATGTACTGAACTGCAAGCCACAGAGCTGTGCTTCCTTCATGATCCTTCAGCTCCAAGTCTAGTCTAAAAATAAGAGTTAGTGTCCCCCAATTTATACCTTAAAAAGTGGTTCCCCAACTCAGCTTAAGTTTCAACTGGCTGAGCAGCTGTACTAGTTCATCTCGTAGCTCACTGACAACTCCTGCTTGCCAAAAAACCTACTGTAGCTCCAGTTACCTCACAGAATATGGGAATACCCTCAAACAAGCACAGCACCTTCTATGACTACCAGAGTCAAGCCTATTGCTCAGAGAAGTGTGGCCCTGGCAGATCTGGGCTCCCACTAACTATAGCAAAGAGGCAATTTCTCTTGTATTTGAGTAAACTGTGTACAAGAACTGCAAATTCAATGCAAAGAAACTGAGTCAAACAAAGTGTTCTGCTTCACCACCCTAAGAAGTCACCCAGGTAGCTTTAAGCAGAACCCAAGAACATACTGAGACATTTCAAGAGTATTATCACTCCTTTTAGCTCCACTACAAATGGAGGTTACTACATTATTTCACCTTTGAAATTATTTCACCCTCTTTGTAAAACACAAGAGATGCAGTTTGCTGCTTCTCTACAGTAAGGCAAAAATTCACATGGCTTCTGGCACCTTCAGTTATGCAAAGCCTTTACACTTTTGCATCCCAAGTCTATTACTGGTCTTACTATAAGGCAAAGAGGCACAGAGGAGTTGTTAAACCAGGTTTCATATCTTCACTGTACCAGGTAACAAGGTAAATGAAACTTACTGCTTGCACTGGAGCAGCTGACTGAACACAGGCTCGTTCCTGACCACAATGGAAACGTGTAACGGGGTCCTGGAATTGCAGCAGAAGCACAGTTACATGAGGAATAAGAGAGACACCTGACCTGGGCATCAACATGCTCCTACAGATTTATGGGGTTAACTTCTGTCTCTTCTTTCAGAAGGGCACAAACACATCTTGAAACAAAGAGCAGTCTACTCTTCTAGTAGACACACTTCGAAATAATTCGGTGTAAGCAACTCAGTGTAAGAGTGAATTTCAAAGAAGAAGCACAAGACTTGCTCTATTAGAACTGTGCACACACAATTCTTGTGCCTTGGAGTGTATCAGCTTGTGTATTGCTGATATACTCCAAGTCTTCTATCTTATTTTATGTATTTGTTTGCCAGCCCAACCTAACCTGTGCAACAGCTTCCTGAAACGGGCCCTGCACTTCAGAAAAACACACTGCAGACACTGCCTTGCTTTGAGGTAATTTCAGTTTCCCTGACAGCTTCAAAGGGAAGCACCTTTCAGGAATACTGTTTGGCATCTTAGTTGGCCTTCTTTACTGTTCAGTGATTCAATAAAGGCAAATTAACTGTGTGCCATGTGTCCTAACACCATCAACTCACCCCAGCTTTCTGTAGCTGGGCTATGTGTAATTGTCCATGACAGGGAACCATTCACCCTGCACAGCTTTCTGCTGGGAGTGCTGCCCACAGGTCTCCAGCTGGGTCCATGAACTCACCCTTCCTGCTTTCCAGTCTCACCTGTGCTTTGCTGACAGACCTGAGCAGGTTCTCAGCACCTGATCAGCACAGCACTGTCTGTTAAACTGGTGACTGCTGACTTGGCCTCCCCCAGTATTTACCTGCCTTTGTTGTCCTGCATGTTTGGGTTGGCTCCTGCCTGCAGGAGGGACTCTGCAATCTGTGCCATCTCTGCCATGACATCAGGTGAGTGCTTCTTGGGGCTGTAGGATGCCACGAGGTGCAGAGGGGTCTCCTGGTCCCCCAGTGTAGCAGCATTCACACGGGCACCATTTTTAATGAGAAAGTTCGCAGCAAATTTATCTCCTTTTGGGAAACAAAACAAGGTTATGTGTGGATAGACAGACCCTGTGTACTTTACACTGCAGAAAATGGATACACATGATTTCCCTCCAGACCATACATTCATTCCAACACAAGGGTCTGCTCCTACAATGCCTTAGCAATAGGCAGCTTCAAGAACCCTTCACTACAAAGTCAGTGCTAAAATATTTCACAAGCCCTTGGAAAAAGTGTTTTGCCCACAGGTGACTCAAGTTCACACACAAGTTTATTATTATTGTGATACTGAATTTGCTAGTTCCTCCATCAAAATAATCCATTGCTGCTTCAATTGACCACTGGACAAACTGTGATACTAAACATACAAGTATTGTTTTGAACAAAAGGTACCATTCCAGGGCATCAGGGTCATGTTAACCCCCCTCACTCCAAAGACTATCTTGAACAGACACAGTCACACCTTGTTTGGCCTGAATGCACCACTGGAGAACAGTGTTCCAATCTCTACTTCAGTATTATCTCTGCCAACCAAAAACCCCAATCCCATTTTCTGATTTCCATGTCTGACATTCCCCCACTCTCCAGCAATCATAAGTGGTAAGAATCACATGGTAAGTTCAGACAATTTGCTTTAGCTCCATTTCCAGAACATGTGATTGTTACCAGTGATGGATTCACTGAAGCTGTGGTTACTGAAATGCAAGCATTCATTCTCAGAGCCCTAGCTCAGACTGAAAGCAGACAGCAGAACCAGAGGACAAATGCCAGCATTAAGCATGAGAAGCAACCTGCTGCAACCTTTCCAGTGCTCTACAGGCCTGCAGCCATCACACTGACCTAGAAGGTCCTGCTGAAGTTTCATTCACAGGATCAGACACCAGCTTTACCCTGTTTGGACATGTAGGAGATTAAAGGAAGAAGCTGGGAGCTGAACTTAAGTTTTTTGAGCCCAAAATAACTTCTAGGAGTCCCAGAGAGTTTGCTGTTAAAAATAAACTCATGCTTGGCTTTCTGGAACAGAGCTGCCAAAGACATTGCAGGAAACCAGCAGCACGAGGTGTTCACTGCAGATTTTTCCCACACTTTGACCACAGGCCAAGATGCTGCTGATCCAAAGCCTTCAGAGTGCTGTGGCCATGGCAACCAGGTCCTGCTGTGCTCCAGTTCTCATCAGATGCATTTCCCACTCTAAGGTGGAGAACAGCTCAATACAACCCTGGAGTTGTACTCAGACTCCAGTGGTAACTACACTACTATTCACCAGAGCTTTGAAAATATTCAGGCTGGACAGAGGCACCTCCACTTGCTCCAAGTCTTCTTTTAGTCACATTTTCCTCCTCTAGAACTGCTGTGCAGTAGCACAGACCCTTGCTGTTAACCAGCACAAAGAACCATATGGTCCATTCAGTCCAAGCCCAGAAAAGATTTCATCTTTGTGACTCTCATGCTGTCACACTCAATTCAGCTATTTGTCAGACAGACATGGTATTGTCAAACTAGAATATTCCCAGTGTCTCCCTACATTTCTTCCTTTAGCAGGCAATGTTCTACTAGATTGCACCTGGATGGCAAGTAGCACAAGTTTCCCCAGCCAGCAGCCTGGTCTCAGATCCCAAAGAAGAGTCTGTTTGCCTGTAAGCTTAAAAAAAGTAACAGGACAAAGTCCATCCTTCACCACAATCTTCTAAGTGAAGTGACAACTGCAATGTGACACAGGAATAGACTTAGGAATCACACTGGGAACAACTGGAAGTTAATAAAGCTTCATATGCCATGTCCTTACCCCTCTGGATGGCTTTGTGCAGCAGACTCCAGCCCCTCGTGTCTGCCCTGTCCACATCAGCCTTGTAGTTGACCAGGGTGGTTGCAATGCCCTCCAGCCTCTGGGCCAGCGCCAGATCCAGAGCCAGGTCTCCATTGTGATCCAACTCATTGAGCTTCCCAGGAAGCTGCAAGACAAGCCCAGTGCACTGACATTACAGACAGGCTCAGCAGCCCAACAGTGTTTTAGCAGCCCATTGCAACCAGCACAGTCAGCCCTGCAGCTCCAGTGCAGAATCCTGGTGGGGCACTTTGGGCAGTGTCCCCTGCACAGGGACAGTCACCAGAGCAGCTGCTCCACAGGCATAGCTGCCCACAGGGCTGTTCCATGACAAATCAGGAGTTGTGTTTGCAAGCCTGGTCCAGCTCACAGAAAGCACGACTAGTTCACTCAAACATGTCACCATACAGGCATATCCAATGTAGGAAGAATCATTCAGTTGTTCCTGTAAGATACCTCAAACCCCAACTGGATTAGCAGCTAGGGGTGCTACATACTAGCAAAGTCCCAGCTTCCAACTGAGATTTGAGGCAACTTAAAGTACTAATTGAATAATTCTTGATAATTAATACTTGAATTCTACATTCTCCCTAGTTGGGGGACATCTTATTTGCTAGTTATTTAAAGTTTTCACCCAAACAGAACAAATACCTGTTACTTCAAACTTTCAACAGAAAAGGGAAAGCATTTGTTCAAAGAAATAATTTTTGCTGAACTGCCATAAAGCAGCAAAGTTGACTATTATACCATTCAGTTTTAAAAGTACAGGGTAATATCAGGTAAAGGATTTTATTATATACAGTCTGCTGTATGAAGGGTGTTTTAGAAATGTTATGAATCATTTCTGAATCATGTCTTCACGGAGCCTCTGTTGCTAGACCTCCAAGACATACACAGAAGTAGCTGTGGCAATATTAAACATGCAAGTTAAAAATACTGAACAGGCAAATTAAGAATTAGTGACAAAAATCAGTAACAAGGTTCAGACTGGCAGTTCAAAACCAGTTACTTAGAACACCAAATTCCAGGAGATAGAGCAACTCACTCTCACTTACCTGTGAATCCATTTCTATAAGATACAAAAAGACCACATCTTCTCTCTCCACTTTAATGGCCTTATGCAGAGGATATTCTGTCTTGGACTTGAACATTTTGTACAGTAACTGGGCACTCATGCTGCTGAAATCCTCCTTACGCAGGTCATCCTGGGAGCAATAAAAGAGAAGGGTAAGCAACACTCCTGTTTTATTTATAGACAAGGCATTGCACAATGGAATTCTGAAGTCCACAAAACAAGCTCAGTGAAAGGTTCCATTTTGGTAACATTTTGGCAGGAATAATCCAAGATAACCTTTTAAAATTAAGACTTAATCAGGAGGTTTTAAATCTTACATTTTAGTTCCAAGATCAGTTAGTTCAATTTTTCTTCCTTTTTGTCTACAGACATGGAAAACTAGAATTTTAGCAGACATTATGGTAGAGTAACATCTATTCTTAAAAACAATCCTGTACCAGGGCTTATCCTTAATTCTGACAAAAAAAGGCCTACAACTATTGAAAACTGACAACTCTCCAGAACTTTGTAAAATTATCAATGAAAGTGAACAGAAACTTAGGGGTATAAAGACCTAAATGAGTTAGTGCTCATTTGACTAAACAGAAACAACCTCATTTCCAGTAGAATTAAGCATGAAAAGTTAGGAACCAGAAGCAGTCACCAATTAAAACTGCTGACCCACAGGTTCAGATACAATAACCTTTTCTTATGCAATAACATATCAAAGCACTCCCCTGTACCTTAGTATCAGTCAAAGAAAGAAACATCCACATCTAGATGATGCATTTTAGGTTTAGAATAACCTAAATCCTCACACACAAGTCTACTGCTGACAAGCCTTATAGTGAAGGCCTATCCATTACTCAGTTAATCAAACTTTCTTCAAAATGAAGAGCTCAGAGCAAGTGAAACGTCCAAGTTGGTTGCAAGACCATTTGCCTCTCCCTCCATTACTGAAGATAAACTTCCCTGGCTTCTATGAATTATTTACAGAAGTAAAAGCAGGCCTGGGATTTGTGACCTGTATAGACAGAGACCAACTATGGATGAACTTCTAAACAGTTTGGAGTCCAGATTTGATAAACAACCCTCCTGCTTATTAGAACAGTCCCTTCTCTTTGGCTCAGGAAACTGAGACACTTTGTACAGTGAAGTTCCAAGGAACAGAACAACTCCTCAGGTTTTGAGCTACTCCCCCCACCAGACATTCCCACTAGACAATGGATACAACCTTTAAAGACAAATAAAAACTCTCAAAGGAGCCACTTAATGTTCTTTGCTTCCAACATGTAATTGTAGAGAACCCCAAATAACACTGTGGCAAAAGTACATTTTATAAAGATAACCAGGAGAGATGGGAAGGGAAAAGTCACCCTGCCTCAGAAGCAGCCCCAGAACTCACACCAGGGCTCAGCTTTTCATCAACACTGTTGTCAGTATAACAGGTCACCTTAGACACTGAAAGCTATCAGGAATCCACGTAATCCCCATCCCAACTGGAATGCTTGTAAGCAAGAGATACTCCTGAGGTTAGACACTGCAGTAAGTTCAGCAAAATTCTCCTGATTATGTTCCTTTACTGTACAAGCACTTCTGCTCTTGTTTCCTCCTGCCAGGACTCACCCAGTGACTGGCAATGATCTCTGCACAGTAGTTCAGGAGGGTGCTGGCACTCAGCTCCTCGGCAGTCTGGTAGAAACGGATGCAGTTCCTGACATTAACTAGTGACATGACTCCTTTTTCACATCTGTCAAAACAGGAAAGCCAGTGGTCAGCAATCCAACAGCTTTGCTGCAGTCACTGTCCCATGCTCTCACAGGGTCCCCATACTCCTTTTCCTAGATGCCAGCAGAAAATGGCTTGGACTTGCTTTACCATAAAGCTGAGCAGCATAAACACACTCCAGTCAGAAACCCTGAGAGCAGCTTCCCTAAGAGCAGAATCCCTCTAGCCAAGGGCACCATAACACCACACTGCAGGAATGTGCAAGTGGGGACACATCCCAGTTCTCCCAAGGGCACACACTGCACTTCATTCACTGCTGTGAGTAGTGTGTGTACCTGCACAAGTCCTCCCCTGATCACAGGCAGGGGTTGTTCACACTGGATATTGGGGAACATGTGTTCATGGAAAGGGTGGTCAGGCACTGGCACAGCTGCCCAGGGCAGTGGTGGAGCCACAGCCCTGGAGGGGTTGAACAGACCTGTGGATGTGGCACCTGGGGACACGGGTTAGTGGTGGCCTTGGCAGTGCTGGATTAACGGTCAGATTTGATCTGAGCTCTGCTCCAGACTAAACAATTCCATTATTCTCTGATTCCATACCTACCAAGACATCTAATAATTCCCAGTGGCATCCTACACACGGACCTGTCACTAGACTACCATGAGCAGACACCTGCTAAGCTCACAGTACAACATGAGGACAGCTTTTAGGTTTGAAGGCAGTTTCAGCACTGGCCTTACAGGTATCAACCTCTTTGGTCAGCAGACTTGAACAGCAGTTTAGTCTGCTTCATGTTGGAGGCACACAGATCATAGATTATGGATGTCATGTGCTGCTACACACACCCCTTGGGCAAAAGATTATTCTATCAAAGGATACTCTGACTAAACCCAAGGCTTTGAAGTTGTACAAAACTTGAAGAGGTTTCAATTTGTACATTCAGGTTTCTCACTGACACTAAATGGTTTTTCAGAGCACTCCACACATTCAAGATGACAATCCAGCCTCTACTAGAATGGTAATTGTAATCTCAGAATGGGAAAACATTGTACTGTTACATTAACCTCATTTCTGAAGAAAAGTTGCCACCAGGATGCAAAGAAGAGCAGCTATTTAAATTAAAATGTCACCTATGCTATTTTGATACTGCAAGCCACCTGACACTGACTCTTCCCACTGTTCTCTAACAATTTCTTTCCTGCAACTCTCCAGAGCCTCATGCTATTCTACTGATCTCTTCTTAACATCAAATTAGGATTATTAGTTTGACTGGGAGAGGAACTGGAAAGTAAATATATCAGCTACCAGAAAAACTGCTACAGTTTAACTGTAGAGCAAGGATTCATTTCCCATTTCCCAAAACTGAATGTCAAGCTGTATTATTAAAACCTCAAGACTTTGAAAAAGCGTAATTTTAGCCAACTGCCAGCAGTTATTTCTATTCAAACAAAGTTGAAGAGTTCAAGCAGATTCACTGTATTTACTTAGACTCACCTTTCCCTAAGCAGCTGGAGCTGGAATTTATTAGCCAGTTTCATGAGCTCTGTCAAGAAGATATCATCTTCTCTGAGCTCCAGTTCATCTGTGTAGATCCACCTCAGCATTGCCATGGTTACCTCTGGGTCAGCATCTGCTACAGGGAGCAACAACACTAATGAAATATCTAAAAACAATCTCCAGCTCAAGTAGTTGCTGTTCCTTTGACTGCTGAAAGTCACAGCTACCATGAAAAAAGCCTTGTTGAAACTGTATTGCTTTATTTCAACCAAGATGGCAAAATAGAGGCAAAACTGGGCACAAGGTGAAACTAATGACAACACTGGCACCAAGCTGGAAAACCTTTTTCCACTGGAACACAGTGCAGAATGCAGGGAGCCCTACAGCATCTCCTACCTGCTACACAAATGTTGCATATTTAGGGCCAGTGATGCCCCTCTAAAGTCCTTGGTCCCTCACATATGGCCAAACACACATCTCCATTTGACAAGCACAAAGCCCCTTTTTGACTGAACAATCCTCTCTCTGTATTACAGCCATATATTCTGAACTGCTGCATTCCAAAGGTACCTTGTTACACCTTGGAAATGGCTCCAAAGCACTTCAAACTGCTGGGAACCATTTCTAGGAAAGGTGCAAAAGTGCCAGTTTTAGGAGCTGCTCAGATTTCGGGTGTTTACAAGACTGATCACAAACTGCTGTTTTACACAGTGAGAAAACTCAAACCTGTGCCACAGGACACTACACAAGCCCCGTGGCCAAGGACCTCTGTCACCTACTCACAGGGATAGTGACAACCCTGCTCACAAGGATGCAGATGAGAATAACTCCAGTAAGACCAATTACAACAAAAATACCATTATTCATTTAGAAAACTAGCCTTAGTCCTTTAAACTGTTTTGTTTTTAAAATGAAAAAAAAAAATAAATTAAAATTAAAAACCTTTAAGAGGCTGAAATACCCACCCTAAAACATCTTTAGATCTGCAGAGCATCAGCAGCCCTTGGCATGAACAGCCTCCCAAGAATCAGGAGGTTTGAGTAAAGCAGGTATTTTTTTGCCAAACTTGAAGCAAGCAGAAAACCTACTTGAGATGTACAATCAGCTCTGCCTTGGCAGAGGTAAGAGTGCATCTTCTCCCTCTCAATAAGAGAACATGTGTTCATCTCTTTCTACCCTTTAAAGATTAGAAAACTCTACAGATCCCATGAACTCTAAAGACACTCAACTGCTGTCTGTATTTTGGAGATAAGATTCAGGCAATCTCAGCTTGCAAGTTCTTAAGAGAACCCCTTAAGTAAACCACAACAATATCCAGGGAGCAGCTTGTTGCTCGTTCCAGCTATTTCATAACCTAATCCTTGTGCCACTTCTCAAATTTTATAAAAAATTCAATTTTACAGTGGAAAGTATCATTTACTAGCACTTCTTTTAAGCATCATTCTGTAACAGGAAGTGTTTGCACTGTTAAACATGTAAGAACAGTTATAGTTGAGATTTTCAGCTTAGCTGTGGAGCTAGAAATGCTGTGCACTGCCACTGGTAACAACACTACCATTAACATAAGAGTTTTTAAGTAATAATTTTTGTTAGCATAGCAATCAAATTAAAAACTCCCTGGCATCTGTTTTCTTGTGGCTGCAGAAAGACCCATCAATCATGTTGCAAGGAAGCCCATGCTGCCTCATAAAACCAGCTTGCTGTGACTTGCTCCTTTCCAGTTTGTCTGCACTTGGGATTCAGGATAAGATTTAAAATGCAGAAAGTGAAGCCAGTGCTTAATATTCAACATGCCAGTCAGCAGCCTGTTTAACTTCATACCTGGGTTTAATGCTCATAAATTAATTGTATAAGGCTCTTCCCCACTGTTAAGGCCAGAAAAGCCTGTCAAGAAGTTTAATCTGCAGGAACACTGCCCAGGGTAAGTACATGCAAGAAACAGCTACTGCAGAACAAAACACTCAGGTAGAAGATGGTCTTTTAGAAACCTTCTCTTCCTCACCTGTTTTGCAAAGGTATCAAAGTGCCAAAGCAAACACCTTTAATAACATCAGCATTTGGATTCACTTCCCACACACACTGTGTTAACAAGCAGCAAGGTATTTCCATGACACACTTCAGAGAAATGATGCACACTACCTCAAAAAGCCCTGTCCTTAGAAAGGAAGAAGTCAAGTTCCTCCAAATAGATTTGTTTTTCATTATGTTTAGTTGACTCTAGAAAAGACAAACAGGCCACCAATCTCAAGCCCTGTTTGTTAAAGAGAAAGAAGGCAGGTTATTGATTTAGCCAGCACTAACACCCAGGTCACAAGCTCACCACCACGTTTCAGAGACACTGAAATCCGTAATTAAGAGACCAAGCACCATGTTCAGTGGCCAGCACTGGTCTGGAAGGCACACAGGTAACCTCTCCCCAACAGGCCCTTTCCCCAGTCACCCTAAAGGCAACCAAAGCATCACATTACTCAGCAGGGACTGACCTGACAGATCCAGCTCCTCGGTTGAGGCGAGGTTGGCGAGGCTCCACGTGTCACTGCGCGCCGCCAAGACGAATTTGTGAGCTCTGATGTGCTTGTCCCCAACCTTTATCTTCAGATCACTGAGAAAAGAGCAGCAACATGGATAATGCAGACTCCCCCTGTGCTTGGATACATATGGATTCAGCATCTCCACACGTCCTGGTATCCACATTTAGGTTCAAGTTGTTGGAGACTTAAAACACATTGATTTGTTAAGCAGAACATGTCAGATGACAATTCTTATTTTTCTAGGGGGAAATGCAATCAGTCATTAGTATTTCAAGTGCTTGGTTAGGGTGTTGTTTTTAACCACTTCAGAATGAACAGCAAGAGCATTATTGCAGAAGTTAGGAAAAGCCAGCAATCTTGAGGTTAAATATTTATGTCACAGTGTCCATACTAATCCTGTCAGCTAAGCACCAATGGTTTCAGGCAAGACCAGCAAGAGCACAATGCTGTTTGACAGCAGTCTGAGTGCAAGGCAGAATCCCCAGCTCCCAGGAGACCAGCTGTCAAGAACACCAATTTCATCCTGACCCCTTTACACCAGGTTATTCTCTGTAGTTGGAAAATACCTGCCCTGCTTATTTTAAAAGTCCCATGGCTTGCAAATGTTCTGGCTGTGTAGGGGTGCTTTGCAGACCATTTTGTGACTAAAAGCTATAAACTACAGGACAAAATAGAGATGTTACTGAACAAAACCTGCACTGGGACTCGCCACCTTTCTCATTTTATGATTTGTAGGTCCTTTCAGACAAGTGTTCTATGCCTTTAAAGCTGAGCAGAAATAAAATGATCTCCTGACATATCCTACCTAACAAATCTTTCACCCAGCAGGCTACAAGGACTTCTTGCAGGCACAGGCCCTTCTCTCAGGGAGGCTCATGCAGAGATGGCATGGCAAGGAAGTTAAACCAAAATAGATTTTCCCCTTACATGACTAAACTCCTTTACTATCTTGGCATTGCTTTCAGCAACAGCAAAGAAACTGATAAATATCATTGTAGTTTCACAACTGAATCAGTTCAGGGATGTAGGGTATTGAAGGTGATCCTTAATGTGCCTATGGAAAAGAAACCATTAAACCTAATTATGTGTTGACATTCAAAAATACAGGATCATTTGTATCACTGCATCACATACATCACTAATACAGCCAGACAAGCCAAGTTAATCAGGCTTCTTTACACACAGGAGGAGCACAGAACTGGCCTCAAGGACAGAGCCTTCCAAGAAAGTAGGGGATTCCAGATATGTTGGGTAATTATTCCATCAACTAGATCAGTTCAAAATTACTTCTGTTCAGAGGGAGCTTGGCTTTTGATAATGATCATGGTCAGTTTTCTCTGAATTTGTCATGTCAGACACAAACTTCTGCTTAGAGCTCTTGACTCAAGAACTGGATTCAGTGTGCCACCTGATCTTCCAACTGCAACTATTTCACACCACACAGCAAAGCACTTCCCCTAAGACCAGGACTTAGTGTAGCCACGGAAATCGAAGGTCCCAGAGGAGGATCCTCACCTGTACTGCTCCTGCTGGTAGAGCTCAGCCACAATGGTGAGAAGCCGACTGATGAAGGTGTCGCTGGCATTGTCCTGGTTGGCCTCCACAGCCAGGAGGCTGCATCTCCTCTCTGTGTCCACCAGCTTCTTCTGCAGCTTCACATACTCCTGGCGGAGGAGCATCAGGTGCTTTTCCAGCTTGGCCACCTCCTCTGCAAGGCACAGAGTTACTCCAGGTAAGGCTGAGACCTGCACACCTTTATTTGGTGTCTGAGGGAGACTCACCCTCAGATTACACATCCAGTTAATCACACAGCACTCCAGGAGAGTCCCTCCTCTTCCATGGTACCTGAGCATCTCACCCCCAATATTAAACCTTCTATTTCATATCATTTCCATAAACACATCAAAAAACATAATACAGTGATAGAAGCCACTTATAAAAAAAGTTCTGAACCCTGTTTTGTCAGGAATGCTGTGAGCTTTGTAAAGCCATGGGAGTTCATGACTATGGGAATTATGGTGGGGTAGAAGACTAAGTCTTCGGTTCTTACCCATTTTTTCAGGCTAGTTAAGATATCATTTGACCTTACAGCTGAGACTTAAAACACAAGTGAGCACTAGAACAGTTGCTGAAGTATCATATCTGTCTTAGCTCCTGTCAGCTAAGAAACACCTTAAAAATCTAACCAATGATTTTAAGTGGGAAAGTTCCTACAAGATTACTCCCTACCAGCCAGGAATTCATGGTTCCACGACTTTCCCTCAAATATTTACTAAATGTCACTAAAACAAACAATGAGAAATTGAGCTCTGTTGATCAGTGCTTCTTGCTTCTGTAGAAAAGTTCAACAGCACAGCTGACCTTGGCCTTGCAGACAGAACACCTCATTCAGCCTCTCACCAACGCCACAGCAGATGCTCCCACCTAAGTCTTTTAACTCAACTACTGCAACGGATAAACAGAAAACAACAGATTTTATTCTGTGTTTGTACTTGTATTCTATGAAGGTACTTCCTTCAACAGCCTTTTATTCAGCTTCATCCTTTAAAATTTCATAGATATCATCTCCTTTGGGATAGCTTCCCTTTTCTATTGAAATATGCTGTGATTTCAGAATTGTGCCACACCAGCCCTCAAAGAGGGTCTGAAGTCCTGCTGTGGTCAGTCTTTGTCTCTGAAGATAAATGTAGTGTTGGTGTTCTCAGAATTAGAAGAGCACATCTATTGAGCAATGGCTTCCTGACTGATTCTGACATGAGCCCAGAGTGAAAGACACTGAGAACTGCACCAAAAATTAGAGTATGAACACCACCACTGTCCACACAGCAAGAGCTTTAGATGCCACACAAATTCAAATGCCAGGAATGAGCTGCCCACTGAACCTCACAGCACACACCACTCAGAGAAATCCTGCACCTCCCAGTCGAGCCCTGGGAGTGGGGAGGTGGGAATAAGGAACCAGTACCAGAGGTAACATCTCAAATACTGCCATTCCACCAAGGTCAGCTCCCTGGCTCCAAATTAGCCTCCATTCAATAGGGCACAAGGCAGAACTACCTCAAGACCCTAAAAAGCAGTAACTGAAGCTTTGTGCATCACTACAATCAGACTTGTTCCTGCTGCTCCCAGGGCAATCCCAGACAATCCCTACTGGCAGTGAAAGCACCTCAAGGAACTAAAGCTTTGAGAAATCCCCTTTTCAGATGCAGCATATTCTTCCTGCAACCTCACTGAGAAGGATCGAGAGGTATTTGCTTACTGTAGCAATCACAAGAGTTGTAAAATAAGAGTTTCTGTTATTCTACATGACAACCTGCACACCTGTGGTGTAGTGGCCACACTTGAGGACAATATTTGATCTCAGAGCACATTTCAAGTGCACATTCAAGACAGATCTCAACATCCAGTTAAACAACACTCACTGAGAAGTGAAAAGCCTCAAGTTTTCCCTGTATATTGTCCACTCAAAGAATGAACAAGCCAAATGCACAGTTACTGCAGGCACACACCCCCCTAATGAAGATCTTTTTCTGAACACACTGGAAGGACAGACTCAGGAAGACACCAGTAAGTCTCTGGCTAAACACCAATCCAAATTACTCAGAGAAGAGATGCCTGGGTTCAGCAGAGAGGGATACACATAGTCACTCCCCCTCTGAGGTGCTGAGTTCCCAGAGGCCAGGCAAGAAAATAAAAGCAGTGTTTGTTAACAGCTTTCTGGCAGACAGACCAGCATCTCATGAACTGGCAGTTTATCCTCCATATCAAAGACTTCAAAGAGAACTTCAGGGAAAGTCACTGATTTTTTCTTACAGGAGAAGGCACAAAAGCACTTGAGAGCAACTGGATAGCTGAATGCAAACAGATAAGTAGGGAGGCAATAGGGAGACAGCACATCCCAAAAAAACTAGAGGGAGGGTCTAATGGAAGCTTGAATTGCAGAAACGAGTAGAACTGTTAAAATCCATGTGCTTTTTCAAATCCCATTAGAGTAAATTAATTTGAATGGTGTCACTGACACCCTTCCAGCACAACAGCAGCACTCCAGGAGCTCTGCAGAGCTCACCAGAGCCTGACAAAAGGACCCATTACACCGCCCATCCCACCCATCATAAAGCGCTCCCAGAAGCAATAAAGACAAACTTTTGTTTACTTATGAAGCAGAACCGAGTGAAATACTTCAGAATAATAAATTATTTCCTTACCCCCTCGAGACAGGTCCTTCCTCCACTGCTCCACACTCTGCCCCTCAGCCCCCCAAGGCTTTACAAGCTGCTGCTTTCTTGTTCTGCCTCATTTTTACACACTTTTGATCTTCACCCTGACACCACCCCAAAGCTGTACAGCAAACTTCCTGCTGCTTTATACTCAAGCCTTAACCCAACAATTTTAACCACACCTGTATGTAACCTGCATGCAGACCTCTTGTATTGGTGGTACAGAACTCACAGAAGCTACAAATGCTCAGCCTTTGTCTTCATAAACTGTTCAATTTGTAGGCAGTAATTTGCAGCAAATTTAATTCAGGACTTTTGTACACAGAGGCAACACTCCCTTAAGAAAAAGCACTGGGCTTTGAGCAAATGAGCAGAGTTTGACAAGCTCCCTTCCTCAATAAGCCTTCCCTTTCCTGCTGACTCTCCAATATCATCAGTTCTTAAAATGTTTCTGCATCTAACTACATTATTTGAAGGGACAAAATGTGCCTCTCTATCAAGACACCCTATGGAACTGAGTGAGGAGAGCTGCATCTCCAGCTTATCACAGGACCATTCATTGGCCACATGCTGCCTTCAGCCAAAAGATCAGAGAACTCCTTGAGTCAGGGAAGAACCTCTGAGAAGTGCAAATGTCTGAACCAGGGCTTGCACCAACTGCAGGTTGATTCTGCAGAGCAGGACCTTGAGCCAGAGCCTCAGATCCTTGAGAGTCTCAGTGGGGGCAGTTTCAGTACCTGAAGCCCACTTGGACATCTAAAGCCCTCCAGAACTGGTCACCACGGCTCAAAAGCAAGCCTAAGGGGCTGGTCAGCTAAACATGGAGCTGTGGTGTTCCAGCACACAAGAAGCAAGGAGTTGTTCTAAGGTTTTATTAAACCAGCCTGACTGCAGCATCCTCTCAGCTGATGCATGACAGGGATCAGCATCTGCTGATCTGCTGATCTGCTAGGATCAGCATCCTAGGCCATCTTCCACAAGTGGTCCTAAAATTCCACCACTGTCTCAGAGTCGCCCTTCAGGAGTTGAAGGCTGTGCTTTGGAGACTGGAAGCTCAGTTCCTTTGTAACTCGTGGCATTTTAGCTCAGTTTGCCAACTCAGTTCCCTTCGAGGAGAAAAAGAGGAACCTCGTCTTGCAGAAACGAGTAGAACTGTAAAAATGCAAGCGCTTTTTCCAAATCCCGTTAGGCTGAATCGATCTGAACGGTGTCAGTGGCAGCCTTCAGGCAAAGCAGCAGCACCCCGGGAGCTCTGCAGATCTCACCAGAGCCTGACAAAAGGGCTCGGGCACAGGTGACCGGGAAGGCTGCAGCACAGCCCCAGGAGGCTCCAGGGAAAGCTCGCCAGGATGAGGTCCCCGGGACATCCCGGGATGAGCCCCCAGCCCGGGCGGCCCCGCCCGCGGCCCCGCCAGACCCACCGCCCGCGGGGAGGGCTCGGCGGGACGTCCCAGCAAGCTCCCCTCGCCCGCAGCACCCCGGAGCCACAGCGTCCCCACCCCGTCCCCACACGCCGCCTCCTGCGGGGCGAAGCCGCCCGCGCCCAGCCCGCCCCGGG
>VYXB01010815.1:405187-431706 GCA_013397135.1 Pachyramphus minor | reverse complement strand
ACGCGCCGACGGGCAGGGCTGGGAGCGCTGGAAAACCGCGCAGCCCCGGGGGAAAGCAGCTGGGCATCATCGCTGCAGCACCGCGGCTCCACCGGCACCGCCGCCTGCGCCGCTTTTATCCCAAAAAAACACCTGCTGCTGCTCAGAGCAGCTCGCGGCCAACACTCCTATCATCGTCACTTCCAGAAAGTTCCTGCTTCTCTTTCGGAGCCAACATTCCTGGACACTGGAGCTATGCCCCTGGACATTGAATTTGTGCTCCCTGGACACTGGACTTGTGCCCCTGGGCACTGAATTTGTGCCCCCTGGACACTGGACTTGTGCCCCTGGCTATTGGATTTGTGCCCCTGGACACTGGAGCTGTGCCCGGTGGGTGAAAAGTACTTTTGAGAGCAGACAGTAGTGACCAAGTACCAGTACCAGGATGGTTTTCCCAGCACAGCTGCCCCTCGGCTGTTCTCGTGGCTCATCATCTCTCCTGCTTAGCTGGATCAGAAAATGCCAAGCTATTCCATGCTGGGCCAACAGCAACTTTTTTTTGCCTGCCTTAAAAGAGCAACTTACAATTAAAGGTTTGAAGACGTTATGCACAGTATTGTTATAGACATTATTTTCTCTGGACTCCACCATGAAGTGACCTTTGAGGAGTTGCTCTGCATCATGTTGGTTTTCTGTGCCTGCTGGGCAAGACAGCAAAACCAGAACTGGGCCCAGGAGAGCCACAGACTGTAGAACAACCCATCTCAGGCACAGCCTGATGACAACTATGTATGGCTGTGCTGTGTAGGTGACTTACACCACTGCTTATGGTGCCATTAATCATTTTGAGGAACTGGAGGGAACAGTTATTGCTGCCTGATCAGATTTTAGTTTAATTTCTCAGTAACACCAGAGATCAGATTTCAAACTACTGCCATGTTTTGCATCAGGGGAATCAACCATCTCCTCTGAGGACTTGCTTGGGCAGGAAGGTGTCATATGACAGTCTCTGTTTAAACCCCAAACAGCCTCTGGTTTGGTTTGAAATCACTGGTGCTGCTTCTGAAGAGATGCAGAAAGGAGGAGACTCATGGTGCTCTGCGTGCAGGGATGGCACTGACCCAAGAGCAGGGCAGCAGATGGTACAGACACAGCAGAGTCTACTCCCCACTGACCTCCCAAAACCCAAAATACACTTCTAATCACTTCAGAATTCATGTCCTCCCTTTATTGATCATCAAGTGTTTTCTAGGCATCACAGCAGGAAGGAGTTACAGCCCTTCTGATTTAGAGATCTCTGATGCATAAGGGGCACCATAGAGAAATACAAAAAAGGAATTAGGATGGCCATATTACTCTGATACTTACTAATATTTGATGCTTTTCCTTTTTCCCCAATGATGCAGTGTTACCTGGCACACAGGCCACTGTGTTGGGGGAAAAATCAGCTCAAAACCTCAGCCATGATGACGAGCCCCCGGAGGAGCAGCAGTGTAACTGAGCACCCAGGATGCACAAACACAACAGCCTGGACAATCCAAACCAGATACAAGCTCCTGGGCAAGTGAAACCATGGAATGCTGGTTTACCTGCTTGTTCCCCAAGTACCTCACATTGCTTGTGCACACTGCAGCTCCTCAGTGGTATTCCCATCTGGTTGGTCAGTAACAGTCACAGCTTGTGTCCCTTTAGTGTGGGGCAGGAACAAACAAAAAGCCAACTGTGAAATAGGCCATTTCCATCCCTGCCACAGCCTTCCTACAACCTGCACACTTGGCAGCAGCCCCTGAGCTGCCTCTTTCCTTCAGTCAGTGGGTATCAGCCATCCCTGCAGCTTGGACATCTTAACAGTGTCCCACAGGAATGTTCCTTTCGAATATCTGGGTCTTGGGGAATCACAAACATATATTTGAATATTTTATGAAGGGGGGAATGAATTCCAGTGCTGTGGAATTCCCAGTTCTTCCACAGCACTGATGCAACACTAGCATTTCCAGCCCTACCCCCTAAAGAACAAACGAGCAGCAGTTCTGGAGAGCAAACAGAAATAAAGCTTTAAACTATTTTGTGAAGTTACAGGTGAGTTTGTGGTGAACTCTGTTACTCAGGAAGACAAAACAGAACTCTGCTGAACTTGCTGAAAACAGGAATTACCTTGAATTGCTCTCAGCTCCAGATACACTGTGGAAAGGGAAGGGCAGCCTGTGGGGGAAGAAATCCATTGCTAGGTGTAGGAAGAGCAGCTTCTTCCCAGTGCTTTGTTTATGGAAAGAGTGGCACCATGCCACTGAAATTCTGCACAGTCCCAACTCCTAAATAAGATGGAAAAGAAACCTGCTCTCAAGCCATCTTGGACTAGTGCTCAAACAGGAATTCATATGAGCTGAGGTGTCTGGGCACCAGTAGCTCTGAAGTGCTGCACACACAGGAGCAGGCTAGGCAATTCTTAGCTAGTTTAACTAATGATTTCACAAAATAATTAGTTCCCAAATATGTAAATGTGGATATTAAACATATCTATGTTAATCTAAACCACCTGCAGGAGGAAGTAATACCTTTCCTTGTAAATCCTCTTAAACTAAATGGCTTTTTTTTGTCCCTTTTTCCCCCCCACTAACAACTGACACATCATTCCACCCTAACTCACCCCTCACAAAACCTGGAATATGAGCCTTTCAGCATATGCATCTTGCACAGCAACTGGAAATGAAGTCCAGCCAGCAAATTAGGACTGAAGGCTTCTTAAAAGCTTCCTCTGACACTGGAACTCTTGATTTATTGCTGGGTTATGTTGGTCTGTGAAAAGAAAACAGTCAAGTAGTTTCAAGTTTCTCTGCATAAAGTTTCCTTGGTCAAAAGGCTTGAAAAACTCTTGCCACTCTGAGATTAGTATTTGCTCACTAAAGGGCCAAAGATGGTTACAAGAGGGAGAAAGGTGTGTTTTGTTTGCTCTTTCATTACTGAAGATGAAGCACAGAATGTAAAACTCCTCATCTGTTTGCTGGTGTGGTGTTCTTGAAGATGTTCAGGTAAGTTGGGCTCCAGCTGCAAGTACCTCTCCTACTTCCATACCCAAGACAGCCAGTTTGACACATTATTATTGGAAAAAATTATATTTTGGAAGAACTCACTACAGGTGACAGAATTCCAAAAATCAAATTACATGAAAATATACATCGTAATTTTCTTTGTACATTAGGTGAGGAAAACTCTGGAGTAGAAGGCAAAGCAGATGAAGGGCCACAGAAGAGAGTAAAGGAAGGAGGGAAACTATTTTTGAGAGCAAACCCAGAAGTTAGTCATTTGAAAGCCTACAGATGTGCATGCTTGAACTCAACCTTGAGAAAAAACAAGCCTCCCACACACACACACACCCCGCCCCACAAACAGGCAAAGAAAAAGGCAAACCAAAATATTTCACCCCTAAAAAGCAGCTCATTCCTATCTCGGACTAACTTAGTCAACTGAACTTCCAGGGGAAAGCACTCAAGTCCTTGGAAGTTAAAATTCCCTCAAGCTGCTCAAGGGTGCTCCATGGCCAGTTTTATTGCTATACCCAATTCAAGGAGGAGGAGTAATTGGGTTTAAAAAAGGGGTGGGAAGAAAAAAAATAATAATAATAAAGCACCTTTGAGACTACAAAGGTCATCATAAAAGAAGACACAAGTAATTGATAGCAAATCCTTTCAGGGTTTAATTAGGAAAATTTTAAAGTTCTGATGGGGGAAATAAAAGGGAGCACATTTCCAAAAACAAAAAAAAAAAAA
Organism: Pachyramphus minor; assembly: GCA_013397135.1. NCBI lineage: Eukaryota > Metazoa > Chordata > Aves > Passeriformes > Tyrannidae > Pachyramphus > Pachyramphus minor. Next base: position 427,960 of record VYXB01010815.1, on the reverse strand, counting down.
AAAGAAAAGAAAAAAAAAGGAAAAAAAAAGATACTAAACTTTAATAAGCAAGAAATTTTAATTAAGCCTCAGTGGGTCAAAGGAAAATTAAAGTGGGAGGGGAAAAAAAAAACAAAACCAAAAAAACAACTTTATCCTAATTATTTTTAGTTTGACATGCTTCACAAGTTGTTGTTTGGTGGTTTTTTTTTTAAACTCATAGGAAACAATGAATAGGGAGAGAAAAAACCTGCTAAAATCTTTAGAATTTACACAATTCTATTCCTAACTACTGACAGCATTATTTGGTACAATGTGTATTTGTGGATGTACATGAACAGTATATATATTATCCGGATCATGTTGTGCTATGTACACATCTTTACAATTCTTCCTGAAGGTTAAAGCAGTTCATTAGATTTTCAAAATGCGTAATCATCTTGTGTTGGCACTTGTTAGGCTCTTGTCAGCATTGATAACTGGCATGTTTTATTGCAGCCCAGTTCCAGCCAGTGTTTGCCAACTTGTAACAACAGAAGTCCAGCAATAGGTGGGTAGAGTGCAGGAAAAAAAACAGTGCCATGTTTCTCAATTGGAGACCTGCAAAGAAATCACAGGTGTTAAAATGAAACCCCTCGTCACCCTCAGTTAGTGTCAATATGTTAATTAGCATTTCAAGCTCAAGAAGGTAACTGTTACTTGTTGAAGAACTTGACGTACCTCTGAGCAGGAGGTGGATAAATCCCAACTCCTCACCTGAGAAAGACTGGAGTTAGTGCAGCACACTGTGTATCCAAGCTCAACTATCACCTTCAGGCTCCTGTTGTTCATGTTGCTTGTCAAGGGCACAGTGTGCAAAGGTTGGATTATTCACACCCAGGGCTGAGCAGTGCAGGGTTATCACTGACAGGTCTGTGCATCACTGACCGTGGCTGCTGGGGCCAAACTGGCACCACAGCCCCCAGTCAGACTGCACTGGGCTGAAACCAGCTGGAATGGCCCCTTCTCATCCCAGTCCCTGCCCATCTCTCACTTGGGAGGAGTCACCAGGACTCAGAAAAGCTTTTGCCTTCCAAAAAACCAACACAGCATTACTTAAAATATTTGTCACGAGCATTGTTTCACCATGGCCAAGTTCAACATGGCAACAGAGCTGAGGTTAGTTAAGGATACTCTGGAGTGTTACTCACAGTTACTCCCTTTCTCCAAGACAGGGGGAAAAAAAAGTCAGCTACATTAACAGTTCTTACACTCCAGTTACAGGCAGTTGTACAAGACATTCCGTTCCTTTGCTTAGTCTTTTGATCAATATTGAGCATTTTTCATGCTTTTAGCTACACTGGAGAAAGTTCCATCAAAGCATTTCTGCAGAGAAGAGATCCTGCAGTACCAGTTTGTCACAGCTGGAGCTTCCCCCCCAGCCCCTCAGTGCTTACAAAAGGGTAAGAAAGGAACTCTCTCCTGTACAACCATGGTGGGGAAAAAAAACCTAACTAGCAGAAGAATTCAGAAAGCTTTTCTGGTTTTTGAGTCAGTACAACCCCTCTGAACTACACACAGTGCCATATTTCTGCCCCTGTGAGTTATATATGCTGCACATAACCAGTGAATATGGATTTGGGCTTCTCCAGCCAAATTTCATTTGCCAAACCAACCATTAAGAAAAGGCAGCTTCACCATGAAGCTCTGTTTTGCTTTGAAAAGCAAGAGTGGGAAATTATTAGCTCATGGAGGAAGTTTTCCCTTGGCATACCAAAAGATAAAGCGACCAAAGGCCAGGGATTTAAGGCCATGTTTTAATACAGAGCTCTCTACAAGAGGTTATTAAAAGTCCCATTAAAACTGAGATGTGATTGTGCAAATTAGAGTAAGTATCTTGAGTCAGAAGCTCTTTAACAGGGTGGCATAAAATGCAAATATCACGTCAGCTGCTCTCAGGTCAAAACTTGCCCAAGCCCTCAGAAACACCACAGTACAGTTTCCAAGCAGAACACAGCTGTTTGTCTGAAGCTATCCCCAAGCCTTCCTCAGCAAAAATGTTGGGATTTGGCTGCTGAAAAGAACACCACCTTCCTTGATATTACTGATGGTTAACATCTCAACTTGGTCCTTTCTGATGTGCCAGTAGACTTTGCACTAAAACTCCCGTAGATACCTGAAGCAAACCCTTCTGAATGGTTCCCAACAACCACACTGAAGCCTTATTTAAAACCTACATGCAACATGCAAGATAAACTGCAACTCCTGAGACAGCAAGACTTTTAAGATGCTTTTAAAAGATTCTAGCAAGTGTTCTTCACAATAATGAACATGAAAGAATTATTCCCCCCTTCTGTTACAGCTCCAGCAACCTCTGAGCACTCTTAATAAAGCGGGATGAATCCTGATAAAGAGAAGTTCAACTGCTGAACACCTTAAGTGCAAGAGCACAAGAGAAGTTCCCCAATTTTGGCTGAAGTCAACTGCACTCAGTTCTTTTAGTCTTTAGCACTGCACACAGCCAAAGAGCTCCACTGAGACCATGCAGCTGAGAAGAAAGGGTTGGGGTTTTCTTTTTGCTTTTAGGCGGTGGGGGGAAGGGGGGAAACCGTTCAGCAACACTCAGGCAGAAAAACCTCAACTCAGGTAACTGACTTGTCTTGGCTTGAGAAGGATACTTACCCTGAAAAAAGTGAAGCTACTAGCTGCTGAATAAGTGTCACTCAAAAGCAGTTTCTTGGCTTTTTCTTACACAGCGGGCAACTTTTCTTTTAAATTCTCCATTTCTGTCTTCTCTCCATTCTTTCTGTAATTGAATAGACAGCTTTCAGATGTCAGTCCTACAACAACGCACAAGCTCTAGGAAGATTCTTGGTGTTTTATGCTTTCAGACATTAGCCATCTAGTCAACACCTAAATTTGCTTACAATCACTGAAAACCTGGGATATTCAGGACTTTTGGAAGCCTGCTCTGGGTTTCTGTGCCAGCTGCTCACACGACAGTGAGGATGGAGCTTTTTCCTCTTCAATTTTACACGTTCTCCAAGACTAAACTGGTGGCTACACTAAAATCTATTTACTTCAGCCTGCAAAGCAGCAGCAAACTCAAACAGTGGACCACAAGCTGTTGTTATGGGTTAGAGATAATGACTTGAACTTCAGTGGTGAGAAAGGTACTGTGGAGCCAGTATTTTTTTCTTTTAGGACAGTTTCAACTCCCTCTCAGTCTAGCCAGGACACTGCAGGACAGAAATACAGAAGTCACAGTGTTCAGAAGAGGCACAGCAGTGTCCTTAGAAAGCAAACACCTCCTGGTTAGACATGGCTGCAAGATCCTGGCTCTGTGAGAAAGACCTGAACAGAACACTGCTGCTCTCTGGGACGGGGATCTGATTTCAGAGCTGCTCAGATGAAGAGCAAAGATAAAGATGAACAGGAAGAGAGGTAAGAGGTAGGTCTGATTCAGAGATGCACACATCAAGGTCTCACAAAAACCTACAGGAGCAAGTGCAGCCAGATTGCCTTTATTTTTTTTACTTGTGCCAGGCTCATGATGAGCTCAGATGAAAGCACAGGAGCCTCATGTGTGATTAAGAGTGACATGCTGGGTGCTGCCCTATAGTCAGAAGGGGTGGGAAAATACAAAGAACCCCTTATTCCATGAAGTTCCACAGTTCTTAGTCTCTGATATAAGCAATGTATTCTTACTGCCTTGTTTTGCCTGATGCAACCTAGTACACACACCACCTTTTCACCCTCTGCTTGGAGTGAAGGTTGTAGTGAGAAAAAAATTAGGATAACAGGCATATCTTAACACATTTATCAACTCCAACCTCACTTAGTCACTAATCACACTGGAAAAGCCCAGCACATCTCAACTTCCCAGTGAAAGCACAAATAAGGCTACTAATTAATTTGTTCTTTTTCAGCAATTCATGCAGCAAGCATTTGGTTCCTTGGACTGGGACACAGGACAGCTCACACAAGGTGGCTTAAGGCCAAGAAAAGCTTTGAATTTGTGCCCTCTGAGCTTCAGAGCCTTGGTTTTTGTTTCTACTTTTGATATTTGTAGTTCTATGAAGTAAGTGCTCCGACTTGAATAGCAAGTGAAGTTTCCAATTTGACAGATACATCTCTAAAAATGTTATATTAGGTCATGAACTGTTCTGTTTGCTTTTCAGAGTATCTATTCAGAATAGGATCCTGTTCCTGATTTTTCTCCCACTCCAAGAGACTCCAACATGCACAGTTCATTTTTCCAGGAGGCAGATATATCCCCTACTCCTGTAATGCCCTGAACTGCCTCTCTAACACTTTATTCTCCAGATTTGTTTAAAACTAGAAATTAATCACAGCAGACAAAGTATCTTTTAGTAACTGCCAAATTTTATTGCTGCAGTAAACACAGGAGCTGCTGACTCTTCATTACCCTGATGAGTATGTTCTGGTTCATATGAAGAGATCTACAATCCAGCAGGAGAGACCAAGCTGCTCAAGCAGCACATTAAAGGTTCCTTGAAACATCTCATACCACAGGCAGAAAAATAGTTTCTAGCATCCAAAGTGATCCCTCAGTACTGTCTTCACAGTCAGAGTTGGATTTTTGTTCTTTCAAGCTGGGCTAGAAAACACTCTTTTCATTTTCAACCTCTGCCCTAAGGTTTAGGTAAAACCAACTCACAGTTTTGTATCGAACTTCTCTGAGGGAAAAAGAAGAAAAAAAAAATCAAAAAGAAGTCAGTCCTGAAATAGTTGTCAGAGTGAGGCACAATAAAAAAAGCTTGTGATGTCAGGAAGGTAACAAGGACAGCTAAAACCACCTGATTTATCCAGGGTTAGGGGAGCTGCATTCAACATGCATGAATTTGGGAACTGAGGGATTCTAATTGCACTTTCAGCATTTCATTAATAACTTGCTCCTCCCAGTGCTCTCAGCTTTGCCAGCAGAAAGTATCCATGTCTCCTGGGTATCTGTTTCCACCAGTTACATGACACAAGAAGGGGAGGTCCAACACTCAGAAAATGCTAAAAGAGGAAATTGTTCACTACAACTTTGTTTGTTTTCTGTTTTCTCCCCATCAAATTTCTTCCACGTGACTCTGTTCCCAGACTGATTTTTCAGCAGAGCTCAACCACTTTTGAAAATACAACATGGCAGATCAAAGGCTCCAGGAAACTACCAAACTCCCACCCACTCTGGGAAGGTACAGCTGGGTTGACAGAGCAGGGTAACATTCCTCTAGGAAATTCTGCATCTTCCAATCCCCATCTCCTTTTTTCCTCACTCCTACAGTTACAGGACCTAGAACTTTTCTCTGGAGAGAGGACAGCACTCATTAGTCACTGCTGAACTGCAATGTAAGAGTAATTCCAAGGAAAGCATGTTGGTGTATCTCGGATGATTGGGGCCTGAAGTCTTGTTTTCCCTATGCCTTTCCAGAACTGAGACTTATTCTTCCCCCTCCCCACCACCTTTATCAGCTTAACTGTTACTCTGCTATGGAGGCAGCTCTTCTGGAGAGCTGATAGCTGTGTTCATACACCCCCAGAGCACAGGCCACGCTGCACAAACACGGTGCTGCATCCAACAACTGCAGCTTCACCCCAGCTTTTGACTATAAATCAGACCATTTTCCTCACTCTTGGCCAGGGGACAACCCTTCCTGCAGAGTTGAAGGCCAGATGCCCAGTGAAGTACATTCTCAGAAGTACACACTCAAACCTACTGCTCTAATAATCCATGAGGCAGGAAAACTGATGGGGAGAGGTGCAGGGAACTTCCCAGGGCTAACGACTCTGTTTGACATCACTGCATTTCCCAACAAAAAGATAACCTTAGCCTACAGTATAAAGGGTTCTTCCCAAGTCACTGTACTGTTTATCAAACTAGAAACAAAGCTCCATTGCAAGGTTTCTACAACAAGGCAATTTGCAGTCCAGGCAAAGTCTTACCGCTGCATCAACGTTAGCAGGAGAATCACCATTGGGATCTGCCAGCATAGAAATAACACTAATCATTATGGTTTCCACTGTGTGAATGGGAAGCCAGCGTTCCTCAGGTTTTTCATAGCCATATTTGTCTTCCCCAGGCTCGTGAAGGATTGAAATGCAGACATCGCCGTTCTTGTCAACTACAAAACACAACAAGGCATATTTCAGTCGTGAACAACACCCTGGCATCCCTTCAGGAGTCATGGAACTGTTCATCCTCACCCCAGCCAGTCTCAAACATGCTTGGGAGGACACTTCATAGAAGAGGAAAGTCATTAACTATTGCAGAGCTCAAACTGTAACTAACAGGGCTTGGGGGAAGTCTGAGGATCCCCAGGCTTCGGGTAGAGAGGGCACAGGGGAGGGAGAACTCAGTTCTAACCATGCTGCAACTTCCAAGCCTTATTTATTTAGACAGGCAGCTTTTTCTGTGGAGTTCAGCAAACTAGAGAATGACCTTTTTTCCACAGCAACGGCATCATCCAGATATCACTGGAACATATTGGAATATGATTTAAACTGCTGGAATTAGAAAGTGCCTGACAAGTACTCTGGTATTTCCAGAGCTGAAATTGCCACAGCATCAAAATATCCCCGTCCCTCATGATGGGAACATTGTGCTGCTCTCCTCCCAGTTTTCAACATCTACAGTTTCTGAGGTTGAAGAGCATTTCTCCTTCCCAGTAAAACAATCTCCCAGTTTATTTTACCTTCCCATCTACGTCCAGCAGTCTGTAGGTAAGTGAAACATTAGGAGTCTCCTTTAGAGGGACTAAAAGATGCTGTGATTTCCTTTCATGCTTCCCCAGAGGAGGACAACCTTGGGCCCTCTAGAGTGAGCTGCCAAGTCAGTAATACCAAGATGAAATATCTGAAGGTATAACAAAAGGCAGCTACAGAAGTCAAGCTTCTCCTCAGACCAGAATTTTGCACTCAGGAAAAAAATTAAGGGAAAAAAAAATCCCTGAACAGTTACCAAGAATGCAAGAAGCTGCTCTCAAAAGCTTCTGAAAATACTTTAGGAGTATTTTATGCTCTCAGAGCAGCCCTATTAAAAAATCTACAATGGTTAGTACTTCTTTATTAAGTGAAGATGGCAAAGTAAAAGCAGAGTTTCATATTTCTAACAAGAACAGAAATGTACCCATTTGTCTTCACTGCATTTTAGTCCTTAACTGCAAAAAGAAGTTGAAACTTTGACATTTCTTACCATTTGGATGCCAGATTTCTGTGATGAATTTCATTTTTGGCGGCCTCAGTGGGTAGTCTTTTGGAAAAGTAAGATGAGCCTTGAAAACACCACCTTCACTGGGGAATCAAAAATATCTTAGTAGAGTTTCTTGTACGCTTCAGCTGAAGATTGGAACTTACTGATGTATCAAAAGCTCTAAGTTTACCCCTCACACAACTGAACATGTTGGTAATTAACAGTACCAACACTTCCATATGCAATGAAAAGAGTTTCTACATTGAGAAGATCCTTTCACAAGATACTGCCAGTTCCCCAACACTATCTTTTTTAGAACTAGGGATGATGTTCCAGAGGGGAAAAACCACCCAAAAACATCAAAAAACTGCCAAGGAATTCACCATCTGGAATCACAACTTACATTTTTCCACCCAGTACATTTATTAACAGGGGAAAAAAAAAATATTGCCAATAACTGCCCTTCTCAAGTACAGCCCAGCTGACACTCATTTTCTTCCTTCAGAGACCTAATTTTGTGGTATCAGTCTGCAGCAGTGAGCCCCAGTAAAACAACTACTGAAAGCTTTAGAGCTGTGTCCACAGCATTAAATGTAAAAAAAGATTTCCAATGCCACCTTTTCCACACTAAGCTAAAGGGACTCAGACATGACAGGGAGGTGTTCTGCATTCCAGTTACCCACTCAACTGGAATACAACAATAAACAAGGGACATCCAGGTTTTATGTGGATTTACAAGGCCAGGCATCGTCCCTTTTGAAAAATGTGAGGGCCTGTTTTACATGGGAAGCTTTACAGATGGAATACTTTGCTAATGTAACTATTACAACAGCATTTGCCCTGTTACTGTCATTTCTTGTAACAGAATTTGAAATTGCAAAGGCAGAGATGACAAAAAGTGGGACATAAACCTCCAGAGAAGGTGGCACAGGATGTGCAGTGTGTGTGACAAGCTGCTCCTCAGCAGCCACACAGACAAAACAATTGCTGTAGAAAACTGATCAGTGCAAATTTTGTTCCTGTATTTATAAAAGTAGTAAGAGCCAGTCCTCAAAGCCCACAGGCTACTGGGAAAATAACAGGTTTCACTACCACTAACCAAAGATGTGCAATTCCAGCAAGTGTCTCCCCCCAAAAAAACAAGAAAAAAAACCAACAACCCCAAAAGTCACCAGATCTGAGTGACTTGGCCCTTGAAGCAGCTGAGGGGGATCTGAACCCACAGCAGTCATTCTTCACAAGTTTTAGAAAAGGCAGGCAGTACCCAAGAAGGGTAAGAATTCCAGAAACCCAGGCTATTTTAACATCTATAACAGTCAAAGCTGTGTTACAGTGTTAGATTACATTTGTTGATAGCCCCAAACCAGTTAAATCCTTTTTTTTCCAAAGTCCTTCTTTCCCTTTTTAGAGCAGATCCTAAAACTGTAGGGCATCCCTGGTTGCCCCATATCAGCTGCATATAAATACAGTTTTTAAACTGGATATACATTAGAAATCAGTGCCACTTCTAGCAATATTCCTGATAAAAGGGTTTCTGTCAGCAGAGTAATGCACTGAGTCTAAAGTCTTTGAAAGTAAACTCAGAATAAATAAAGTGGGAGCAGGAATGAGACTTAAGTTTGAAAACTGTGAAGTTTGACTATTATGTTCCACTGTCATCATCACACAGCCCAGGGAGGAGGGATGGAGTCTAATACTACCCTGAAAAACAGCAACTGGGGACTGGAACAGAACAGAGCTTCTTACCTAAAAAGCCTCAAAAAAAGCTCAGGACTCTAATGAAGTGGGGGAAAAAAACCAGTATTGCAATTTTTAGCCCACAAGATGATGTTCAGTTAGAAGCAGCATTTCTTTACTGGCAGTATTTATAAAATGGCCACGAGAATGTAACAGCACCACTACAAGACTGTTCAGAAAAGGTCAAGAGAAGCTGGAGAAATCATCTCATGCAAGATGTGAGAATCACAGTCTAATGAGCTTGAGGAAAAGCAAAGCAACTTGATTACTGGGCTTAAGTATTTATTCAGAAGGCTGCAGACACTAGATATAGAACTTCATGCTGGGACCAAAAGTGACCTCAAGTAAATGTCACTGGGCTTTTTGTATCAGTAATTTACCACTGCAACAGCCTAATGAAGGAGAACAGAGTTCATCTTCAAGAGTTCACTTTAAGCTGACCTCTCCTGGTTTGCCAGGAACTGGGGTAGATGATCACCCTGAAGTACTCCAGGTCACAGCTGGAAGTTCTCCCATCTCAAACTGACAGGACTTGAGGCTCTATGGAATCTTTCAGTTCCCCCAACTATTCAGCTGGAATATTTCCCTGCATCACCAGCACGAGGTTGTAATGATTTCACACTGTGCTATCAGCTGAACTTACAGCTTCCCTGCAGAAACAGCAGAGTGGATTTTACCTGCCTTGCTTACATGAGAAAGGAAACAGAAGCTGCCTCTAAGGACACCTGTTCTGTCTCTTTTCTATACAAGAACAGGGGGATCAATGTTGCCTTTTCCCAGGGGAGTAAAGCACTTCAGAACTTCTCCAGAGCAAATCCAGCTCTTTACAGAACAGCATTACCTAACTTAGCACAAAGATTTTGCTTAACTTCTACTCACTTAGACCAAACTAGAACTAATAAAGACGAGTTTCCTTAAGGTTCTATAAAGTATCAGTACTTACTATAGTGTATCTGGAGGACCAATAATAAGGACTTCCCATCGATACAGATCATTATCATCTATCAAGCCCGCTGAAAATCCTTCCACTGGATTTTTGTTGAGCTCTGTGTAGGAAAAAGAAATCAGAGTAACTTTAGGTGTCTGTGACATGCATTTGCTGGTTTTGCTCGTGCTCTGTACGTGACTGAAAACCTCCAGGATATTTGGCACTTCTGGCCTGGGTGAGCTCCCCCAGCTCCCAACCACACACCGCAGTCTGTGCCTAAGCCGAGCCCAGCTCTGACTCCAAAACTATCCAAGCAGGAGCAGAAGGGACAGACTAACTCACAAGTCTCCTAAACTACATCCCAACAAGTGTTTAAGCCAAGAAACAGGTTTTATACTAATAAAAAAGCCACACTGTAGGAACCCTGAGGAGCCAGCTTAAACTAAAGTCTATCTTTAACCCCACAAAATGTTAACAGAAGATCAAAGTCACGCTGTGTTTTTATTTAAAAGTAAACATCCTACTTTCCTTAAATGATTTTTTTTTTCCAGAATCTGAAAGCATTTGAGACCTGTGCCACTGAATGCTGGAGCTAATTATTTACTACATTCAGAACTACTAGAAGAGAACACAAGATAAGTTGTTTTGCTGTTCAACGTTTGTGGGGATTTTATTTTTCCTTTTGTTTCACAGTTTTATCCACTAGTGATAAGCAGTGCAGGATGCTGAGTGTAAAGACTACTGCCAGATAGAGGCTTCTCTGGAAACAGCCATGCAGAGGTCACACACCTAGATGGAGACTCCACTGAGCAGCTTTCAGCCTGTTCCAGGAAAAAAACATAAGATCTGGAATTAAACACCTCCAAGGAGTTCTGCCTAAAATCCAGCTGGGGTGGGGAGAACATCCATTAACTCACAGCTTCAGGTAAAAAAAATTACTTTAAATGCCATATTGATGCCAAACTGAAATTCTTCAGGCATCGTTTGCAACAGTCCTGGTAGATCTTGGGTATTTAGGAAAGGGGAAGGTGGGGAAAAAAAAGTTATTCCTTCAACTGGCCAGTAAATTCCAGATGAAATTAGTGATGTTTTCTTTTACAATTACATTACACAGCCTTTGTTTTTCTGTTCCACAGCCCAGTCTGTGTATGTATTTGCACTTTGTAAACCCAGTAGTGGTATTTTGTGAGGCCCCTCAGCATCAGTCACTGTTTGCCACTGAAGTTCTGAACTATTTAAATCATGGTTAAAAAAGACCAGAAGAATCAATTCACACCCTACACAGAGTCTAATCCCACACAGGGAGGTTCACATGGAGGACCAAGTCCTCGAGAGGCAGATAGCAGAATATCCACTTTGCTTGGTCATTGACAACTCAGAGCCAAATTAATCCACAAACATGAGTCAATGCTAAAGTCCCAAGGAATGTGCTGGAAGGGGTTTTTCTGGGAGCTACTCAGAGGCATTTAGTCAATAGGTGAGGTCAACCACCCACTCCCCAAGGTGCAGGACAAAGACTTGGGTACTGAATACTGTTTTTTTCTAGACAATGCTTGAAAGAAAAGGTAACACCACAAGCTCTGTAACCAAGACAAAGCTTCAAATCCCAAAACTACAGCGCAGCCACATCTCCACTAAGCAAATCTGTTTTCACACTCAGACCTCTATGACACTTTGTGGAAACAGCTGCACAGGCTGGAGTGACTTTAGTTTGATGTAGAAGGGGCAGATAGATTAGGCAAGTGTCCCACATTAACCCACACCAGCCCCTTACCACAGACATTCCTTCAGCGTGGGATATTAAAAGTACCATCATGTCAATGGTTGAACATAACCTGCTTTTCCAAGTAAGATTTAAAAAAAAAAAAAAAAATTGTGCAAAAAAGCCATCTCTGCTCAGGACACTTCTACAATCCTTTCAGATATTATATTAGTGCTGTAATACAAAATATCCACCATCACAGCTACAGAAGTCAACAGAAAGTACAAATACCAGGTTTGAGTCCTGTGAAACACAAGGCCTCTCATTTCTGCATTTCCACAGGGAAAAAAGGATTTATGCCAAGTTCTGTGTAAACTGCTCTAACTCAAGCTGTTCATGTTTAGCTTCTTTATTGTTTGCAAGTTTTCACTTCTCAGTGATAAAAACTTTGAAGAAGCCTGACAGAAAAAATTCAGCATTCTTCTATTTAAATATGCCACGCTATTTTCAAGCATTCCAACATACACATTTTTTTATAATTCTTAATTTGTGCTATTTTAATTTCTTTTTGTATCTGTCTCAGCCTCAAATAACTTTACCCTGAAGTAGTTTGAAACATTTTTCATGTACTTATTCCCAAAGAAAGACAGCTCTTACACTGACTAATACCTAAGACTGTGCAAGGGAGGTTGGGAGAAGGAATAAGATTGTTGGTGCCAACTCTTAATTAATTTAAGAAAACATCTAAATTGTGTGAAATGGACAGTCATTAAACATCTTCAGTTAAAGCAGTTAAAGAAATTTGCTTAGTGGATGTTGTCTATAAAGCAAATGACCATGTTACTGCTTTTAAAGAAGGTGGCCTCAGTCTCTGCTTGGGAAAAGGTTGTTTTCCTTCCACGGCAGCAATTCTGAACACAGTTCAAAGAGCTGCTGCCTGCAGAAATACTCTGAGGTAACACAATGGACATAAACTCACCCACTTTCTCCATGAGAGGTACTTGGAGTTACCAGAGGCAAGTTAAAAATGAGCTTTTCCATCCAGATTATTTGTGCTAATCTAAACATCGGGGCTGGTCATCAGACAAAAAAGGAAGTCTCAGGAAAGTTTTGCACTGGGACACGAGAAACATCATCCTTGGCTGCTTTACCATGGACAGCCAAGAGCTGCTACTCATTAAAACATGCCAACAAGGCAAGAGTTTGTTTGGTTTTGTTTTTTTCCCTGGATATGGTCAGTGCTGCACATCAGAAACGTTCCCTGAAGTACCACCTGTCTCTTGCCGATCTCCTCACTAGCTGAGACTCAGCCAGTGGTGAAATCCACGCACCAAAACCCCAAATAAGCAGTGATGCAAACGTGGCAGGAAAGGAACACACACACACTGCTCAGTGCCACAGGGCTGGTGCCAGGCAGGGCATAGAGCAGAGCTCCTGCCCTCCCGAACAGGGGACACCTGCTCCCTGTGTCCATCAGTCCCTCCCCACCATTAACTCCCTGCAGCCTGAACAGGAGCTCTGCCAGACAAGCACACAGATGATGGATATCCTTCATAAAGCAAAGGATTCAATTCCTTCCTCCAGGCAGGGAGGGGAGAACAAGCTCTTGGTGCAGGTCCTCTCCAAAGCCCTGCTGAAGAGCTGCCCTACAGGTCCCAGAGATGCAGAGAAGCTGGATACCTATAAAGAACTGGAACACTCCACATTATTTTTCCAATGTTTTTTCTTTGAGATTTCCTGCTTAGCAAAATATATCCTGTACTTTTTAAACACAAATGAGTACATCAACACATTTCCATCAAGCCCATGCCTAAGTAAGTGCCACTTACTTGCTACTAGTATATATTACTCTCTGTAGTTTAGTATTTCTGGAAGTATTTTCTGCATTTCTGATTAACATAACAGGCATTTTTCTACCCAGAGAAAAAAATTAATTCTTCATCTCAGTCCAGAAGCAGTTTCAGGTAGAGCCCTTTGCAGACCAAGCAGCAGTTGACAGCCAAAGCAGCACACACCTGGACAGCTGCCAAGCACCAACATACTTGGAACAGAACCCCGTGTCTGCTTAAATATTAGACATGCAGTTCCTTTAATCCCAGTCCTGAACCTGGGATTAAATCCAAGACCTCATTTGGGAGGTGAGGAAGACTAAAGGGCCATAATCCAACAGAGTTAAGTCCAGAAGAGACTTTGAAGTCCCATGTTTCCCCTCACACATGCTCTGCCACACAACACACCGTCCCTTTAGCTCTGACTAAAGCAGAACTGAGTTACCATTGCCTTCAACTTGAGCCAACACAGAACCATGAGCTGGGCTTCCAGTTTCAGGGTTTACTTTCCATCAAGCTGATGTTCCCACACTCACTAAAACTGCCTTTAAAAAAGCCAGAAGACCTTCACCAATCCCCGAGCAAAGCAGCATCAACAGAAGTGACTAAGCAGAACGAGCCCCACGGCTCCATGGAGCAGCTATGTCCGGCATCCAAACTTGTCAGCCTGATGTCTTGCCCAGCCAGCCACTGCCCAGGAACACTGCAGGGTATTTTAAGCTACATTACAGCACAAAACTTTCAAAAACCTAAGTTTCTACGTTATTTTTAACAGCAGTCTCTTTAGTGAGTTACACAGTGAGTGAGTTTTGTGGAGCCCATGGATTGAGTATAACACAATACCAGAGATTAGACAGCCCAAGGCCTGGCTAAGGCTGCTGGTGAAATCACCTGGCTGGCTCACCCAGCTCTCAGAACAAGCAGGCCACAGCAGCACTTTACATCCGCTGTACATAAGTCTTGGTTTTGCCTTGGTTGCTTTTTGTGAGGCTCAACACTAGTCCAGGAGCTTCTAGCAAGTGTTCTCAGACCAAAAAACCTCCTCCCAGACTCTTCCCGTCTGTACCCCAAACTGTGACTTTCATATAGTTCTACTTAACTGGGGTCAGTTATGACTTCCAAGACTTTGCTGCCTGCAGACCCAGCTGTAATTCCCCTGATTCTGGAGCACTAGGGCTGAGATGATACAGTAACATGATCTCCCTGTACAGATGTATTCCCCAAGCTCTCCCTATTACCGCCTTTCATCATGTTCTGTCTTGCTCCACAAGCTCATCCAAGAAGTTCAGACAAAACATAGCATAAAATATGCACACACTCCTCACAGCCACTGTGGGAGTGACAAATACAACAGCAATTAAGACAGAACAGGTTCAGTCTCAGAAGGACACAGAAATTATTTTGGAGGGAGACAAACAGTAAAGACAAACCTGCTGTAAGAGGAGATTCTACCAACCAGTTCAGTAGCAGCTTTACATTTGACTCTTAACTTCAGCCTGGCACCTAATTTCCAGTGCTCCATGGGTGACCCCCTCTTAGTATGGGCAGCATTTCAGACTTCCTCAAATCAAATTCTCCTCTCAGCTCAGAGAATTTGTAGGGAGGGTTGCACAATTAGCAAGTTGCACCTCAGTACAGTTCTACACAACCTTGTGTACTGCTTTGCTTGCCATGTCCTCAGCTACACCTACAAAGTCTGCCATGGATTTGCACAGTGAAGCAGGTTTTGGAAGGATAGGGGACAAGGTTGGGGGTTTCTCGTTTGATTTCTGGTTTTATTCCCAACCAAACTCCCAGCCATGGCCATAGCTCAGCTCTGCAAACCAGTGGGCAGCAGCACTGTCCCGAAGTGAAGCTGCAGAAGCTCCTGGAACTGGCACTACAGGTCTGAGGATTAAGATACCAGAGAAATTTTAGTAGAGATTGGAATTCTTTTAGGAGTACGGTGCCACATTAGTCTAGAATTAAGCTAAGAATTGAGTTTCTTGATTCTGTGTGTTCTGTAGCTCCATGTTCACAGGAGTCCTGGCATACCTAGAGACACTGGCAGTTCAGGTCAGCCAGGTAGTTAAAAACTGAGTCTTAACACACCAACCAGGAGCTTGCAGGTCTTTGGTACTGCCTTGGTTCTAAAGGAGTTCCCCATAACTCCTTAAGCCCATGGAGGTGGACACCAATAGACATTGATGCATTTGCCATTAATCAAATGTCTGAACTCAACAGCTTTAGTAACTGTGGAGCACATTGTGTCTACTAAGCCCACAAGCCTTTTCTCTCAAAACAAAGGTGGTGTTCAAGTGACTTTCTTGTCCAAATCACTGGAAATAGAAAACATACTGAAGAAAGCCTTTGAATTCTGTACTGGTGTTTAAAGTTTTGAAAGTTATGCTTACAGAATTAAGGCTCTCAGCAGTAAATTCAGAACATATGTTCAAATTAATATCAATCATGTAATTTTGGCAGAAATTGAGATGAATTGTTTCCTGAAGGGTCTTTTTTGACTGGACTGCTACAAGCATGCTCTGTATCCCATGGGACCAGAATCCAGCCCAGTTATACCACCCAGGTTAAAGAGGAATTTAAATAAGCCTCTTAAAAAACCACAACAAAACCATTCCCAGTAAGGTCTGAATTTTGAGGAGAAGTGGTATGAGGAAGGGAAGAGAAAGAAAAATGACTGCAAGAACCCTGATTCTGAAGCCCACACCTGAAAGGAAACAAATATCTCATCAGGGAACACACCGTGCTTTGCCCATAAAGAGTCAAATGCAGCACAGGGCCACATCCATCTCTCGCACTCAGTGGAACAAAAATGCCACCTTCACTTTGTCCTCAGGGTCTGATGCCTCTTTCCACTCTGAAGACTCTGACAAGTATTCAGTGGGTACCTCATCTCTGTCTGTACTGGAGAGAGGTCGCTCTCAGCAGCATCCAATAGAGATCTTATCAGGATAAGTAGTTCCTGAGACTCGGTAATTATCTCATCCCCAGGCAGATGTCAGAAACAGGTCAGATGAATCACACTCTACATGCACTTATTTCTCTCACCTACAAAGGACAACTACAAGCTTCAGATGTCCACTGTGCACAACTGCTAGAATTTGGCAAGACAGGGGCCATCCTCCGTGCCATGAATGTGGTCGAGTTTAGCAGGGACAGGAGCAGTTAATTAACTTCCTAACAGTTATTTGCAAATTACCAACAGACTGAAGCTACAAAAAAACCTCCATCCAAGTATCTTTTCAGTAGTCACATGCACAGTGCTCATGAAACAGCACTGCAGCACAGAGCCAAGAGCTCTAGGATGTGTGTGGTTTAGAGACAAGAATAGAATACCACTAGAAATCCACCAGAAAGCCTCTGTGGCAAGACTGTGCCACTGGGAGATGTGAGGAGTTCATCAGCAGCTTTCCTTGTCATATGCCTACACTGTTGTGCAAGTCAAGGACAATTTTCCAGCTTGTTTTCTCTCTTGCTTTTAATATGAATAACAGGTTTGCATAACCTAACTTGAGCTACATTGTTATTCAGAATTGTTTTAAGACGTTTCTCTAAATTACTCTTGACAGCAGCATCATTTAGATCAGCACCAAGTGCCAGCCAGCTAAAAAATCAGCCAGCTTGGCCTATTAGGTGTTGAGATGATGGCATGGAAATAGATTTCCCTTTAAAAACGACACACAGGACAGACTGCACGTGAAAACCTTTACAAAGGGTTCCTATCAAAAAGTCTTTGCTATTATTCTAAACCTGTATAAGGACTGCTAACACTCCTGCCCAGGAGAGCAGTTATTTTTATGGAACCCTATTTCAATTAGATTGCTATACTTAAGTGTTCCTACAAGGTCTGGATATCTGATCTCTGCTCCAGTTGATATGCCTAGGACCTCTAAGCAGGAAAGTGAAAGAAATATGAACATTTTACACTTGGAGGGAAGCCTAAAGCTCAAGCCTATTAGAGATTATAAGTGCAAGATCTCCCAAGGCCAGCTCCTGACAGATATCCACACACCACTGCAGAGTGAAGCACGGAGCAGGTGCAGCAGGGTGATAGCACAGCCCTGCATGTGAAGTGTCACCCTGATTCTGTTCCCACACGCTGGAACAAAAAGTAGACAGTACAAGTTTCAGGAGTCACATGCCCTCTTCCTCACCCAAGCCACCTGCTCTTCTTTCTCCAGGCACCCAACTCTGCACACTCATTTTAGTCCTTGGTTACTTCACACTCTCAGAGCAGCAGCCATCCCTCAGTTCAGTTCCACTTCATTAGGACCCAGTCTCTGTGCTGGGAACAAACTGGTGTATTTTAGATCAAACCTGAGGTTGCATCGAGCACACTGTAAGAAGAAAATTTAGCAGAATGCCTATTTGAGGCAAACAGGTTTTACCTATCAAGTTCACTTATTTTCAGACTGGTTACCAGAGGCCTTTGGGGGAACTAAAAAACAGCTTGTACCAACCACAGAAGGGACCAAGTAATCCTGTCTGGGTTGAACATACATGTTCCAAGCCTGTCTTGCATCAAAAAACATCTCAAAGAAACGCAAAAGAGTCAAAAGGCAGAATCAGTTATAATTACAACCTGTGGTTTTACCTGAAGACCATTCACTGTAGTTGATTCATCCCAGACCTGTTTCTCTTAAACGAGAAATTTATAGCAAATCAACAAATCCTTAGTTTGCAGTTCTGCAGCAAATAATTCTTTAAACACATAAGTTGGAATCACTATCAGTCACACAAGGCAAGACAATTATTTGTGATTTGGCTGATTCAAGATCTCCAAATAAAGATCTTATCAATAAAGCAGGAATTCTTCTAAGGAAGAATTGGTTTAATTTTGCTCCTTGTTTCACAGGATCTCCCATTCTACTACTCTCTACCAACACAGGAAGAAACCACTTTACTGCCAGAGCCAGGTATGTCCACGCTGTGGTGTAACTCACAGTTTGGGGGCAGCAGAGAGGGAACACTCATAATTTATGGTAAGCTTAGTTCTTTCCCTGCATGATTAGTAAGCTGACCTGGGCAGAGCCAACTGGCTGTGACTCCTTGAAGAGGCAGCTACAGTAAGTTTATGGAGCAGGTTATTGCTCCATCCTGTTCAAGCAACTGGTTGAGTCATCAAGCTCTTCCATTCTGAGGTTTAGCTAAACCTCACTTTCCAAAACTGCCAGCATCCCTGAAAGAGTCCTTCTGCAAGAGGAACATTTGAAGAGCTAAAAGCACAATTTGCCACTAGTCACATTCATCATTATTTGCAGCACAACAGAAATTCAGGCTGTTTGTGCTGTTACAGTGACTGGAATCTGAGCAGGGCCTGTGTTTTACAAGTTTTATTTTCTATCAAGTCAGCTTGAGCAAGGGAGCTTTGATGATCCTGTCAACACAACCTCACAAGAAACAGGATTGTGTTATCTGCTATAATGGGGCCCCACTGCCAGGGGGTTAAGGTGAGAGGTACACACATGCTGTACCCAAGCATCCCAAAAAGCATCAGATCAACCAAGAGAGATGGTTACCAAAAATACAAACTAGTCCTTTTAAAAAAAAATATGCAGGGTTGGGTTTTTTTATAACTCCAGTATCACTTAAAATACTAAGTCTGATGTACAGGATCTTGGAGTCTTAATTACTCAGGATAACCAGAATATTACTGACCATATAAACAGACCTCCCCAGAGGAGCTAATAGGCAATCTAGCACCAAATTAATACTTCAGATCAGTGCCACTCAAATTACTATCTTGTAGACAACCTCCTGTAAGCCAGTACTCAACTGCAAACAAAAGGGGTTTTTTTATACACCAGCCACCCAAGAGGGATGCATCTCAGCTTTGATGTATAAAATGATCTTAATTCCACAATTCCCTCAGAATTCACTACTCAAATATATTTTTTAAACAGTAAATCCTACGTACTTATCAAAAATTCAACTAGCTCAGTGTTACACAGCAAGGTTCTTCCACACAAAAAAGTAAAATTTGTTGAACTGTCACATTAAGTATTTAATACAATTTTCCAACTTGTTAATTTTTCATTAGACATTTCTGCTTTGAAACAGGAGCTGTACACACTCTAAACTGAAACAATGCCCCACTTCTCGTGTTTGAGAAAAATATTCCCGTGGCTTTTTCTGTATCCTAAGTTGGAGATTATTTACAACCCAGCACAAGTGCAGCCAACAAGGGCATGGTTATTCCTGTTTCCAGTGCTCCGTGTTTATGTGGAAGAGAACTTGCACTTCGAGTTCCACTGCGCGCTCCCGATTTAACCGCGTCCTCCCGGGTGAACTAGACAAGCCTGCCTACTCCAGAAAGCCTCTGTGTCAGCAAGAGTTTGGCAGAAAGATGAAATAAAAGTATTCAGAGAAATACCTCAGTCTGCAAAACCCTTAGGCTTGACAGCTCTGGAGACTGGGAGAGAAGTTTCACACTCGGTTGTCTCCTGCCTCTTTTTAAAGAGCATAAAGTTTTGGGGCTGTAAAAAGAACAGTTTCTCCTCCCCCACCTCCCCTGGGGGGTGAACTCTGCTAACCCAGTGCTACACCAATCTACATACTTGTTAGAGACTTTTTTTTCTTTTTGTGAAGTTCAGAGTAATTTTTTTTCCTTTTAGTTTTTCCTGCACCTTGCCTGCAAAAAATGGGCAGGTCATGGTTTCTATTTCACATTATTTATTACCAACCCAGAAAGTGCCCTTCTCCTTAAAAAAAAAAAAAAAAGAAAAGAAAAGAAAAGAAAAAAGGTAGGAACAAATATGTTTGAATTTCAAGATATTTCCAGAAGCTGCTAGAGCTTACAATTAAGCTGATTTGAGAAGGAACAGCATTTAGTTTCACAGGTATCCATAGATATCTGATCCTTCAGCTCTAGTTAGACTACCCCTCTAAGTGGCTTTGGTACTCAGAGATCCCCACTCACCACTTCCTTAATACTTTAAAAGAAAAAAAAAAAAACTACAAATAAAAACTCCCCAAAGTTCTGAATTGTTCCTGTGCCCAAACGGGGGCAAGCACATGTCAATATAAAATCAGCTACTGTGCTAATTCCCTGGTGACCCAGCTCAATATTTCATTAGCTGTGAAGCCACATAGAATTTGGGAGAGACAAAAAACAACAAACAAAGCAAACAAACACATAACAACCCAAATCTAACCTGAAGTTGTATTTTGTGACTGTCATTCAATGTCCCTTCTGTGAGAGCATTCTCAGCATCCAGAACACGCCACTGGAGCTGAGAAGCACGTTGTATATATGGTGCTGTGGTCCCAGTTCCCTGCTCAAGTTACAACACAAACCAGCTTGCTCCAGAAAAAAAGAAAAAACAAACAGAAGTCTCTCTTCATACACTTATTGGAGCAACCTGGGGTTGTGTTGTCAGGTTTGGTTATTTTTATAAGACCCCTTGTTTTGCCTCACTGACAACCAAGCAGCCTCAGCAGCTGACCTACACTTTAACAAAGTGCTCAGGAACTAAAACAGCTCATTAAAGTGCTCGAGACACCTCCTTTCCCATAATGCCTTTTTGAAGAACCATATTAAGAACCAAAGCATATGGGAGAACAAACAGGGATTTTTACATTCCCCCATCCTCATGCCATTGTTTTTTCCTCTTGGCATTGAAAAGAGCTATCCAGGGTCTCACAATTAAGGAATTTTTATATTCCTCAACTGCTCCACCATTATATGGGTTGCAGATTGCCCCTTCAACCTTCCTCCACTTCTGGGTGTCTTGCTCTAAGTCTAACAGCTCCAGTCCCAGATCCCTTGGCAAATCAGCATTATTGAAGCACAAGTGAGTGATCTGGAGCGATTTAAACTAATTTAGATCACAGAACTCCTGTCCACTGCCTGTTTGCTGTCCTCCAAACCCCACGAGTAGGTACAACCCCATGACTCACCACACTGGATACAGGCAAAAGCTGCATGGAGCAGAAACACTGAGGTACCAACCCCACCAGGGCAGAAAATACCACAGGGTTGATTTTTGGTTTGAGGTAGAATAAGCAGGGTGGGCATAAGCAAAGGGACACAGGGGAGCAGCTCAGAAGACAGTCAGCAGCAGGGAAGGAAGATCAGACATCATGAAGCTCAGTCTCTGCACTGTGACTTCAAGCAGCCTGCCATCTGAAAATCCAGTGACAGCCCAGGGCAGCTCAGGTCAGGTGTCACTTGATTATCACACATGGAAGAAACTATTTCATTTCTCAGGTCACTTACACCACGCAGGACTTCGGAAGAGTTCAAGACTCTTCTTCAATATTCACCCCATTTAAGTATGCACACTCACAATCGCTTTTAACATGACTTCAATTTCTTTAAATACATGTGAAAGGATACCAAAGGCCATAATATGACTTAAATCACAAAAACCCCACAAGAGCATGGAGCAAGCAAATGGTTGCAGTACTTGAGTCAGTACAGTTGAATCAGTAACAGGGGCAGCTGGAAAAGTTCACCAGTTTTTACCACTACACACGAAGCCTTCAGGAAAGAGTGAGCAGAAAGTTAAACAGAAGGTAACCCCCAGATCTAACAGTCTACAAGTCTACTTACATATCCAACCCCCCTGTACTTACACAAGGTATAAAACAGCACAAAAGAAGCTGAATACTTACTATTGAGAGACTCCAGCTAAATGTCAGACTTCTTTTCATGATGCACTAGTCGGTTAAAAGAGAAATTCCAGACAGTTGAAAAACTACTCTAAGTTACCAAATGCTTGATTTTATCAAGTTAGAAAGCAACTATTCTACACTACTGCTTCCTTAAACAGATCATTTATGGCAAAGAGAACCTTCACACCACATGCAGCCATGAGCTCCTGTAGTAAGTGTATACCTAGAACTCAGCTTATCTGAGCATGCAGACACCTCACCGAGTGTCACTAACAACTCTGGCAGTTGCCAAGGCATTAACAGGTGCACGCAGATGTTCAGGAGTGCAGCCGCAGGATGAGATTTTTAGCCACAGTATGAGAGGGTTTTGTTGGTTTGCTGGTTTTTTTTGGTTGTTTGGTTGTTGTTTGTTTTTTTTTTTCTGAGTGTGCCACCTTAAAGTGGTAAAACATCCTGTGCTGGTCGCTAACTGTACTGAAGTTTCTCAAACTGATCGTCAACTAAAACCAGAAGACAGTGCTGGAGACGCACAAGCACACCATCCAGCTCGCTGTGCCCGGTTATGCAACCTCACCTCCTTACTGCTAACAATGCTGCTTTCCACCCGTAGGCTTTCAGCGACATTACTGAAGTCTCAGGCCAAAATCCTCCTCCGGGAATTCCTGTGCCACCCAGTGACCCCGTCCCTTTGTATGGCTACTCCGCCAACTCCAGCCAGCGCTGGAACTGCCCGAGTTTAGGTACACCTAGCACACATTTCCTTATCTGGCTATGAAGCAATTTTTACGTAAGGGACGAAAAAGGC
>VYXB01010815.1:327216-404400 GCA_013397135.1 Pachyramphus minor | reverse complement strand
CCGCGCCCGCCGGGGGTCTGGCTCAGCGCCGGCCGCCACAGCACGCAGGGTCCCGGGCAGGGCAGCGCGGCCGTGGCTCCGAGCCGCCCTCCTCCTCCGAGCCCTCAGCGCCGCCACCTCCCGCTCCCCCCGCCAGGAATTTCACCGCACTCGGCGCCGCGCAGGCGCGCCCGGCCCTTCCGCGCCGCCATCTTGAGAGGGGCGGGCAGGCGGCAGCCGCGTCCGGCCGCCATGTTGGGAAGGTCCCTGTCTTCCCCCTCCCCTCACCACCTCTGGCTGTTAAAGCCCGGTCTGCAGGCGAGCGCTCCGTGAGGGGAATGTCCTCGCGAAGGATGTCTGTGACTGTAACCTCGACATGAGGAAGAGCTTCTTTCCGTTGAGAGTGGCAGAGTGGTGGAACAGCTGCACGGGGCGGTCGTGGAGTCTCCCTCTCTGGAGACATTCCAACCCACCTGGATGTATCCCTGTGTGACCTCCTGAGGGTGACCCTGTGTTGTCCTGGCGTTGGACTGGGTCATCTCCAGAGGTCCATTCCAACCCTAACAATTCTGTGATTCTGTGCATTTCTTCATGAAAGTTATTTTTAGGACAAAATTATCCCCTGTGAGGGTGGGGAGGCCCTGGCACAGGTTGCCCAGAGAAGCTGTGGCTGCCCCATCCCTGGAAATGTCCAAGGCCAGGTTGGACGGGGCTTGGAGCCACCTGGGCTGGTGGAAGGTGTCCCTGCTCATGGCAGGGGGTGGGATGAGATGATCTTTAAGGTCCTTTCCAACACATAACATATTTTTCTTTGATTCTATGAGGGGCACAGTGCTGGCAGCTCCTGTCCTGGCTGTCTCTGCGGGCACCTAGGAGGGCAGAGGGATTCTCCAGAGGGACAGCTACCTGGACACATCTGCCCTCAGAACAGTAAGTAAGAACAGCTCCCTGGCCATTGTCTTTCCTCAGAGCCCTCAGACTGCTGCCATCTCCCAACCCACGAAAATACAGGAGGTTTTGAGCAGGAGGATGTGCCCAGGGAAGAACAAACGGGGATAAAAGACCTAAATCAACCCTTGTACTTATGAAGAGTGAAGGGTCTCTCCTGCATTAGTGTATCCCTGGAGGATAGCCTAGGCTTGGGTTTGGATTTCCAGCAAACACCTTCAGAAAAGGGGCTTTTTGGGAGATGACTGCAAGTCTGAGTATAGGCACTGCTCTGGGAAAGAGCTAGAAATTAAGATAGTTTATCCAAAAGAGCTAAGCAAACGGCCAGGAGAGACCTGACAAAAGTACAAATTGTCTCTATGCTCATGTGTTGACTATGAAAAATATACTGTGATAAATAGGTGTGTGAGATTCTGAAATAACAGGTATGGGCTGCTTTGCATCTCCCTCATAGTCTTTCAGCATCCTATTGGAGTCTCTTAATTTTACATTTCAATTCTCAAGTAAATGGAGTTTCTGGCTAATTGGATGAACCTTTATCACCAGTGACAGAGAGCAGGGAACTCCCTGCTCTACTGCAGAAAGAAATTACCACAAAGGGATTTATCCTGTATCAGTTTGACAAAATGTTCAAACCCTTTACATAAGCAACCCTCTTTATTTTTTCTAATATATGTGGCTTATTTTGTTTGTGAACACCAAACTTGACTTGCAATGAAGGAAAGAGAATGAGCCTATGGGAGAGATGTTTTTGGTTGGCACTGCTGAAGTCATTTCCCATGCTGCAGTTTGGAAGGCCCAGTACAGTCTGAGAGTTTCATTACTGTGCTAGTACAATTAATCAGAATGCTATTCCCAGATATTCTTGCAGTTCTGATTAAATCTGTGTCCTTTTCAATGATTAAACCAGGATGACAGAAGACATTCCACAGTGTATGATACCATTGCCGCAATTCATCTCATAAGGGTGTCCTTAGCCAAAGAAAGTCTTTGTGAAAGCCTTTCTCCTTTGTAGGTTGACTCAAATTCCTGAATATATTTTGTATTTGTATTTTGTGTTGCTCTAGCCAGGTTCATTCAGTCTTAAAAACCATCTTAAACATAGAAGGCTATCATGTGCCAGTGCATTTTGTAAACTTATTATGCTAAGAGACAGTCACCCAGATTGGAATTCAGGCGTGTTGATGGGAAGTGACACTATTGTGGATGCTATTTCTCTTTCAGGAATAAAAGGTAGGCTTTCTTCACAATGGCAGTTAAGCCAGCACTAAATTCACTCGCTCAACTTTCTGTACCTGATGTCAGTTCAGGCATGAGTACACTTTCTGACAGTTCTATTAATAGAGGACCTAACTACAGCACTGAAGACTGAAAGGTTATATGAAACAACTCTATTTCTATTACATTCTGTTAATCAAAATCATCCTGAATTCTTCACCATCAGGTCACTCGGGGGCAATCATCTGAAAGGAAGTTTTCTGTGGTCTCCTGCACCTTGTGTATGAATTTCCTTGTAAGGAACACAGAAGGCTGTGGGTTGGGAAAGAAAGGATTCGGTTTAAACTGGCACAAATGACCTGGATTCCTTTATTCTGGCAGCAGATTCAACCCTAGTTTATAAAGGTAGTTTGTTTCGTTATAGGAAGCATTGGCAGCTTGAAGTGCTGTAACCTTGCTCTGTGAAATCACCTTGTGTGCAGCTGCAAAATGTCCAGCGTGGCCACAGTGGGGAGGGCAGGTGTGTGACTGGGGCATAAACGAGTTTAGGGTTTCCTTGCCCCAGTAAAGACTCTGTGGAATCCCATCATGAAAATGGAGCTGTCCTGCCACAGCAGAGAGGGGACTCTGCTGGCTCGCAGGTCATGTTGCCTGTCCTTAAACACACCGGGCTCTGTGACAAGAGGGAGAAGCCTTTCCCTGCTGGATGAAGTGATCCTCTGTTCTGTTAATATCTGCTTTCTGTGCTGCCTATGCACAAACACCTTTTCCTCCTGTTTGCTGAGGCATTTGAGGAAAAGATCTCAAGATAGGAGAGATTGTTTTCCTGAATTCGTTTTTATTCCTGTCTCTGGCATGCAGCCTCCGTGCAACCATCTCTCCCATCCCTGCATTGAATGGAAGGGCAATAAGATTTTAGATTTCTTTCTTTTTTCTGAGACCATTTCTTGTCTAATGACTGTTCAGCTCTCACAGCCATTTGCTGTGGTCCTTACTGCATTAATCTTTTCCTTTGGCAAGGCTATATTATCATAATCATTCATGTCATGGTTTGAATAGGAAATCCTGGAACTTTTTCTGTCACCTTAAAAAGGTTCAGGGTTTCAAATTCAGCATCTTGCTTTGCTTGACTGCGATGTCTTTCGTTTGACTTTCTCCCGCAGTTCCTCTCTCACGACACAAATCACAGATTACACTGGTACATAGTTTCTGTTAAGTGGAGTCTTCCAGCTGGATTCACACTGTTAACATCATCTGCTCCCCTGCTTCAGCTTCTTGGCAAACTCAAAAAGCTGATGGTAAGATAGACACAGCTCCCTGCTCATGTTCTGCAATGTTCCTCTCATTCGTCATGCTGGAGATCACTGAGGAGACATTCTAAATGGCAGCACTGTGAGGTATCAGTTTTTAGGCTTAAAACCAGTCCCTATCAGGCAAACAGGGACCATTTCTATGTCCATTATTGCATTTGCAGGATTGGGTTTCTCACAGTTTATATTTAGCAAACAAGTTGTTTTCTTAACAGTAAAGGCTGAGTGTTTTTAAGGGCTTATATTCTGGATCCAAATTGTCATCAGGAGATAGGATCAGTTTGCTGAGCAGATCTGTGTCCCAGCCTACCCCCTTGCACTTGGTTTTGCTGTGCATTCACTGATATATAAGTAGTTTGCTCTAAGGAGTCTCTCTTTTGAATAAGCCTGGACTGAGTTTGCTTGTGAGTAGCAAAATCTAAATTACCTCTTCATGTATTGTATGCAGAGGTAACGTGGCCAGTGCCATGGATGGTATCATAAAGGGAAATGCTCTGAGAGTTCCTTGCGAAGAGAGAATTTGGGAGGAAAAGGAGACAGCAATTCACTGTATTTTGGGTTCAATTCATAGCTCCCTGCTGACCTGAATAAGAGCATAACAAGGACTAAAAGCTGTTTTGTTCCCAATCCAGTGTGACCTATAAATAAAGCAGGGACTAAACCTGGGCTGAACACATCAGTCTGGCCTCAAGTATTTGTGTTAAGTTCAAGGCTACTCCTACATAACAGGTTCAAAAGTTTAACTGTTACTTAAATGTTGGGCTCATGTTTCACTGGAAAGGGGGGGGGCAGGGTGTGAAGAAGCGGAATTTCCTGGAAAAATCTGGACCAGTGAATCAGTAGCATGGCAAACAGAGAGAAGCCTGGGGCAGGAACTGCTGCAGCTGCTACAACACATCTCTTCAGAACCTGCCTCTGTGCAGGGCATGATGAAAACGTTGGTATTGACTTGTATTGTAGCAAGGCTCAGCCTCTGCAGCTGGGATCAGAGCCCTGCTGGGTTTACACTAATCCTCCATGATCTCCTGTGCAGGGAAGGCTCTCCATCTTCCCTACGAGTCCAAGCAGGATAGACGTGCATGGCACTCCATGGTGCTAAACTGTCTTGCCCAGGATACCAGAGCAAGGCCTGGAGCCAGAAATAGGAGCTGGTCCTGACTCCCATTCCCTGATACATGAAACCACAATGACTGTAATGTTCAAACCTCACTGTGTGTGTGTCTGTCTGTCATTCCTTAACAAACCCAGCAGTATTCCCACTGGGTCACTGACCACAGATAAAGGTGTTGGCTGTGGCATGAAACATGGACAGTGATTCCACAAACCAGGGAGAGGGGATGTAGGTGTAGACTAAGTTGTTCACTGAAGGCTGACACCTGAACAAAGTGTTTTGGCCTGACTTTTGGGTAAGATTTGTGATATGAATCAACCTTAACAGGAATGACTGTGTTAAAACAGTCTCAGGAACTGCAGGAAATCCTTATGGATTCTTATGGTGATGTTGGCTCAGGCTTTTGGCAGGAGGTGCTGTTTAAGACCTGGGTAAACCAGAATGACCTTGTTCCAAACTTTATTTGTATAAGCTTAAACTATTACTTGAACTGATAGTGTTCCCAGCTGGAAAATGGAGACATGACTGCTCATTAATGGCAGCAGAGGGTGAAATGACCCCTGAAAGGTGGTCACTTCACATAACATGGACATAATTTCTTCAGAATTGGACTTCTTCCCTCACTATTAGTGAGAAACAGCATCAAAATAAAACTGCAAAACAAAAGCAGCAAAAATGAATGACGAGAGACTGTCTTGAATGCCAAAATAGTGATGGGGAGGGTTAAACCAAAATGAAAATTGCAATTTCTTAGTCATATTTCTAAAGAACAAACCGTGAGAGATTTCTACTTTGCAACCTGCAAAGCCTGACCTAATTGACAATCAGTTTAATATACCTGATGGAGAGCAGTCATGAGATCCACTGCTGTGTCAGTGTTCAATCCTTGGAACAAACACAGGGATGTGAAATAAGAGGCAGGTCGGAACTGATTTGCCTTTTCTGAAATGCTGGCATGTTACTGGAAGACAATAAACATCAGAATTCTTTCATGGAGAAAACAAGGACATATACCCAAGAATGGTTATTTGTATGTTAATTTGCTGCCAGAAGTTAAAATACTGTTTTCACTTCCTCCTTTTTCTATTGTTGGCTTAAACAAGGGATTTAAATAATTCACTGATGGTTTAAAATGGCAAGCAGGAGATCATAATTTACATG
The DNA here is from genome assembly GCA_013397135.1 of Pachyramphus minor. Classification (NCBI taxonomy): domain Eukaryota; kingdom Metazoa; phylum Chordata; class Aves; order Passeriformes; family Tyrannidae; genus Pachyramphus; species Pachyramphus minor. The sequence goes on along the minus strand of VYXB01010815.1, from coordinate 398,673 downwards.
ATTTATTTTACATTTATAATTCTTAATTATTTTCTTAAATGTCAGCATATTCCTTATGCTTGGCAGGATGCTACTATTTGACAGTCAGCAGGACTGAAGTAGTCTCTGATTTAAGATATGTGGACATATATCTATTCAAACTTCTGATTTTGTTCAAGTATTATTTGAAAGCTTTTCTTTAGGAGATGCTGTGAGCTTTTAACTGATTCTTTCTGTTAAGTTACATGTGATGGGATTTAGTTAAAATGCACAAAGGAATCATTAATGAGAGATGAAAATTTGGTTTTAGCTCCCCCGGCTTCCAAGATATTCATACCACCAGAGCTCATCCTCCCACAAGTCAGAGCTCATCATCCTGCTGCTTGATTTGGTGCATAGTTGGGAAAAGGGAAAACCAGGCTGGTTCCTTTTCCAAAACCCCTGTTTAGTTCTCATCTCTTAATGAACCAGTCATCAAAATGAACTCGTTGAATAAACTGAAATGAAGAAATCACTTTCTTTCTGCACCTGCAGGTGAAGCTCTGCTGGAAGGAGCTGGTTCAGCACTCTTGTGCTATTTCCAGCCACTTACTCAGTAACACCCACCAGTTCAGTGTTTTGACTTTCTCTGAAATTTCTGCAGCGAGCCCGAGCTCCTGGGATATTCTGTACCCAGTGATGCTGGATCTCATGGAGTGTGGGCTGCCCCTATTTCACATTTTATTTTAGATGGGGCTGTTTTTAAAAGAACAGATATACTCGGTTTAAAAGATAAAGAATTACACTTGTAAAAATTGTTTTGTCTTTTAAACTCATAAATTCTTTCCTTTTGCCCGCATTTTGCAAAACGTATCCTACAAAACTCAGTTTGCAAAATGTATCACAGTTGAAGCCTCTTACTGAAAATTGTGGCTGGAAATTGTTGATTATGAGGTATAGAAAGTGCTTGGCAACAAAGTGATTTTTTTTTTTCCTGGAACAGTAAACTTGCAGTTCTTTGAGATATGCTCATATTTGTACCTGACACATTCTGGTGCCTTTGCAAGCCCAAAATTAGTGCAGTGCACAAAAGGGAAGGAAATCTGTCTGCAGACAGGGAGGTTTTGGATAGAAATTCCGAGATGAACAGAGCAGTGGGTATAATACCCTGCACAGACCCTGCACAAGGGCTGTACCTGAGCACAAGCAACAGTTCAAGTGCCAAATCCCTCAGTGTGGATGCAGCTATAGGTGTTAGATGAGGATTAGTCCCATAAGGGAAGCAAAATAGGTTAAGGTATTGTAAATTCAGCCATCAGTGGGCTGGAGAGCTATAACACAGTATTTGCCTCTACTGGAAAACTACACAACCACATTTCTTATATTACACACAGGTACTCTGGCATTGAATTTAATTTTAGCAGGAGCCCAGGGAAAAGCCTGGCTTTGGAGGATCGGGCAGGGCTGTTGCTGGAAAAAGGGGTGGATAAAAAGGGCTGATGGCTCAGACCTGTGGGGTCTGGTAACTCCTCCCTGGGTTTGTCTGAGCTCAGTGTGGGGCTGGGGAGGCCTGGTTTGCTTTTCTGTCAGGACTATGAACTCCTCAGAGGAGGAGAAAAGGGGGGAGGGAGAATGGAGGCAGTGAAAACACAGGTGGCTTCAGTTATATTTGGCTTTTTGAACAGATTAATCACTTTGCTGATTTACACCAGCCTTATTCTGTAGTGTAAAATTATTTCTTAAGGAAGCACTATAATAAACTAAGTCAGAAGATGCTCTGTTGACATAAGCCTTGTTGTGAGCTAAAGAAAATATTTTTTGTTTTTGGTAGTTTGGAAAATGGAGTGACTGCAGTTCTTCCATGACTTTAAGAAGCCAGTTAAACTCCTGCTACTGTTCTGGACTTTGAAACAAAGGCTCTTCCATTTAACTTCTGGATTTACAGTAATAAATTCTCATAACACTTTTTTCCAAGCAAATGCAGCAGCTGAAGTTGATATTAATGCTCCTATTGACAAGAGTCACAGCATTCTATCAGTATTACTTTCTACTATGTGTTATTTTTAGCTTAAGACAACAGTGTTACATAACAGGGGAACATGACTAAAAACTAAGTATCGACTATTATGAAAAGCATCTAAAAAGCTACTTTGAAGTATGGAAAAGAGACTTTGCTGGTGGCTGGCTCATAAGAACAAAGAGATAATAATTCTTCCACTGGTGCTGAAGTTGTCTTAAGCAAAAGTAGCTACTTGAAATCATGAGAATAAAATTCTTTTATTATCAGCCTGAGATTCTGTATTATTATGCTGTGTCAGAAGTGTTTAAAGTGTGCAAATGCCAACATGATTCCAGGCAGGACAGGGAGAAAGGCCAGAGGCTGTTCATATACCTTTCAATTTTATATAGAACATGTTTTTGAGACCAGGTAAAATTTCTGGTAATGTAAGGAGTGGGTGGAAGGAGACTGTGAACAAAATGAATGGAAAGAAGTGAAATTTCTGTCTTTTTACTTTAGTATTACTAAATAATTAATAGAGGATTCATAATTTTACTACTATCATTGTAAATTTTGTAAAGAATATTGCATTCAAAGTAGAGCTTTAAGAACCAAGTGCTGAAGCCTGAAAACATCTTGTGCATTAATTAACAAGAATCAGAGCTATAGAAGTGTTAATATTTATTGCTTTCTTTCTCCCTTTATAGATATCAGTTGTTTAGAATTACAGGCTTGAACTCCCTTGGCTTTAGCACAGGAAGTGCACAGCAAGGAATCCTTCCCAACTCCTTGATTCCCAGATTTCCAATAGAACTATAGATGGTCCTTCCCACACTTCACATTTTTTTGCTCCGTGTTCATGGATTTTTTTGGTTTTGTTTCATTAAAAGCAGACGTTTGACTGGCCAAGATTTGTATAGACTTTTTTATCTCTAGTGGGTTAAAATCAAAGAGAAGATTCCCAGGAAAAGAATGACTCTGGCCACTTCCTGCTTTGTTCTGTTGTTGGGGTAGGAGCTGCCCTCTGCCTAATCAGTGATAGTATAGGTATATTTTGATCCCAATTCCATGTCTAAATTGCACCATAACTTTAAGAACTTCCAAATCTTTACATAATAACTGTCATGAACATCAGCATCCTGTGGTTACTGCTTCAAAATGACAGAGTTTTTCTTTTGTTGCTGGCAGAATTTGTTTCCCAGTGCTCTCAATTGAACCTGGCTCTAGTGAGTTCATGTACTCACCCTTCCCAAAAGGGTGAATATTGTCTCACTTTTCCTTACTGGAAGCACTGAGGGTGACAGTAAATCTCCTTGTGCAGGACTCTCTTCTGGGAAGTAAAGTCATTCTCAATACTTAATTAGACTACTTTTAATTTAAATCAGAGTTTATTCAAATTTTTAGTTAACCCCAACCTTAAAACAAAGTGTAGTGATTAAAATAAAATTAAAACTGTGTTCACTTGCAGGATAGTGTTCCCTTTCAGTCTGGAGGTAGCAGGGCTGGGAAGAAAGAGGCCTCATAGCAAAAGGCTTCTGTTTTTGTTCTGTCAATACTTATCTGTCATTACTCATAACAAATGACTCCTTATCTGTTATGCTGTTATCTTAATTAAGAGGACTCTGGTGTATCAAAGTGAAGACTGCAGTGGTCAACTAATGGTTCTTCTGGGGATGAATGTTTCACTGTGGTAGAAAGGTCAAAACATAGGTTAATCAGATACTTAATCCCACAATTTTCTTCCCAAATCCAAACAGATGCCACAGCCCTTTCCTGCTGTAATTGTGTCAGAAATAACCAGAATCCTAAAATGTGAGAAATTCACTTATCAGCTACACCAATAAAAACAAGCTTGAGCTCAAAACACTGGTAAAGGCCAGAGCAGATAAGCTGGTTAGTGAAATCATATCTTTGGTGCCTGGTAACTCTAATGCCCCAGTTCTCCTGACCTCCATGAGCTGTTCTGTGCTGGAGCAAATCTCAGCTACAGAAGCAACTCTGTTCAGTGATGTGCAGCTTCTTCCTTTGTCTGATGTTAGTGCAAGATGTTCTCATTTGCAAAGGAGGTTTTTTTTCTTTTCTTTTTGCTTTCCCAGAGAAGAAGGAGGGAGCAGTTAATAGAACTGGAGCGTGTTCATCTTCTGCTGCTCTGTGATTATGTGCTGGAACTGTAATTTCTTCTGCTCTACCTTTTGGGGCAGTATTATATGGATACAACGAGGAGAATGGTACCTGTGAGATGAGTTATTTAGGTAAGAACCTCAAGAAATTCTTTATAAAGTTGCAGTTTGTTTCTTAATTTAAAAGATGTAGGAGAAGAGTCTGAACCGGCTTCTCAGCTCAACCAAAAGCAGGATCTGCATTCCAGGAAGTAGGAAGTTATAAATAGCTTATTTGTTAGTAATAATGAAAAAATAGATCTTATAGTTTAGAGTGTGTAAATTTTATTTGCTGCTATCACAAGGCTAAAGTACATTTCCACTGGATCCACACTGTGTTTTGTGCTATTATCCAGGCAACGTGAAAGGAAGCATTTTAGATGGAAATTCAGGCTAAGGAGGCAAAAAGGACGTGGTGGTTAAAAATGTAGTGTTTATTGGAACTCACAGAATGAGAATCTTCCAGGCAGATATTTTCCAATCAAGTGTATGGTGAATCAGGTGCTCCAGCTGGTTTTCTTGAAGCTTTTTGGTAACAGAAGATTGCTCATGAAGCATGGATGAACAGGAAAATTGTGGTTGGAGACCAGGACAAGCAGGTGGTTATCAAGGAATGATGGTTTTAGGAGCTGACAGAGGAAGACACTGGTGCCTTTCAGAAACCACTGCAGAGTTGTATCCAACAGTGAAACCCAGAGGGGATGGAAGGAGGTGACACTGAGATAAGGGAGAAAGGGACATGCAAAGGGAGGTGAGGGCTGGTACCAGTGGCCAGGTGTACAGACAGAAAAATAATGAAGTGGAAGTCACTGAAACTTTAATGAAGGGCAGAAAGGGAAGAAAAAGTTTAAGAGGAGTTTAGAACTGGTGGTTTGGTGTTTGCAAGGAACATTTAATAGGGCTGTGTCTTTGGAAAATTTAGAATTTGGAAATTGTGTTTCAGAAAAGCAGAATTGAGTTCTTGCCTCAGCAGTTACAGTTAGAAACCTCCTTTTGGCTGTCTGTAAACATCGTGTCTGGCAGTAAATGTCAGGAGTTGAGAGCGATATAGGATGTGCCTGGGAAACTCCGAGGCCGTTGGGATCAAAAGGCGTTTAAGATATGCAAAGTGAGAGTTAAACCCTGACGAGCCGCCCTGTGAGGCCTTTCCTTAGCGGGCATCAAACATGGGAAATATCGCTGCTGAAGGGATGGGGAGGCAGGAGAGGCCGGGCTTGGAGCGCCATCGAGCGGCAAAGCCGGGCAGCGCCTCCCCCCACAGCCCGCGGGGACTCGGCAAAGCCATTTTAGTGAGAAGTGTTAATACGTGTTTCTGATTGTCTTTTCTCCACGGCTGTGCGTGGCTCAAAAGTCCTGTGACTGAAGGCTTTAATAAATGCGAGTGGCCAGAAGAAAGGCAGCAAATAAAGGTTCCTACATGCACCAAAAGGACAAGAATGCCCTCCTGTGCCCTTTGTTCACCCTCTTTTGGACTTGTTTTTGCGGGGAGGAAGGGGAAGAAATCCCTGTGAACGGTTCAGAATGGCGGAATGTGCATGGTTCCAGCAGGGGTGAGGAAGAGTTTTGGTTTCTATCTCCCTTTCTCTGCTTACTGAAGCATTCTGGGTTGTTGGTTGGTTTTGTTTGGTATTCACCCCTAAAAACACCAAACAGAACCCAGCACATATTCTGGAGTGTAAATCTGCTGCTGATTTGACCTAGAAAGTCAGGAACTTACTGGGAAGGATTTTTTTCTGGGGGTAGATGTGGCCAATACAAAGCACATGGGCGATAACAGGGAGCAGGGACTGCTCAGGTGGCAGGGCCAAGGCTACAGAGCTCTATTTTAAAGGCCAGGGGTTATGGATGGTGAGAATCAGCTGCAGAGAAAGCAAATTACTTGTCCAAAGTTGCACAACAAGTGTGTGGTAAAGGAAGGCTCAAGTCAAAACCGAAGTACCTGGTCTAGCAAGCAAGTTTCCCTTTATTTCTTTCTCTCCTCTGGAAAGACTATTTTTAGCTCTGTCAACTCACTGAGAACTTAACAGAGATTATTATTATTTTTGCATGTGCAGTTTCTGTGGGATCACTGCAGAGTTGTGCACTTTCATTTCTCAGGTGCACAACAGGTTATTTGGCTTTTGTTTACATTTACTTTCCCTTGTCTTCAAGGCATTGCACTTCAGCAATTCTGCAAAAGCACAGCACTGCAGCTCCTTTCTTTGTAAGTTCTTCTGACTGCACCAACATTTCATTTCAGTTCTTAGGGCCGGAAATGACCGTAGTGATTGAAGTTCCTCAAAGCCCAGCACAAAACTGGTGTGTGGGTTGGTGCACTGGGGAAGCACTTCATCATCCCTGTGGGGTGCAGGGAACATGCAGCCCCCCTGTGCACATGAGGACACAGGCTTGCAGCTCCAGCCACTGCTGGAGGGACAGAACTACGGAGCTGCTGCAGCAGATGGGGCACAATGCCCAGCTGTGTCTGTGCCACGGAGCAGCCCAGCAATGAGGGATTGCCTGGTAGTCGCCGTGCTGTGCTTCGGGAATTTAATAAATTTCATGGATTGGTTCATTGTGCCAGGTGAGAGCCTGCTTTCTTCCTCTAAGGGAAAAGAAATTTAAGTTCTCAACAGCTCTACTTACTCTACAAATGTTTCTAAAGTAATAATATGCTTTATGTCTTTTAATTTGTCCTCATTTAGTCTGTTGTTCATACTCTTAACAAAACTTCCAGTTATAAATCTGGAAGCACCAAGGAATGATGTATTAGTTCTTAATAATTCGTAGAATACTTATAAAGATCACATAATATTTTAAAATCTAAGTCTCTTATAAACAGACTTTAGCAAAGTCTATTTTTGTGTCTGGACTCTACAGAAGATTGACTAAGGAACTTCCCTTTACTATGTAGAGCAGTTTCCCAGGCCTTCTTTGGATCTGGTAGATTTGATATGTCATTCCTTTATCTGGAGAATACCGATGCCATTCCCTCCATTAAAAGTCCAAAAACTATGTTATCTTTGTGCCAATAAAAGATAACTCTGTTATATTAACTTTTAGCTTTCTTAACTTCCTCGTCAGCTGCAGGCAATCGTGTGCTTCCTGCAATGAGGAGTAACACGTTTGTGTAAAGAGAACAGAGACTCACTTCCCTAAGCATCCCCTACCAAATGTACAGCTTACTGGCTAAAAAATAACATTCTTCCTCCAAAATGTCATTTTTTAACTTTTTTTTTCCCCCAGTGGTGAACAACAAAGAGCTGCTTCTAGTAAACTGGTGGGGAACCTATGGGGTTTTTTTCTCACAGTGTAAACTGTGGGCTGTGTAAATTCTCCTGTTTAGCATCGCTGCTAAGGATCTATCATGCTGCCAGGGATCTGACTTAGAAATCAGGAGGAAACACTTGTTGTCAGCTTGCTATATGTTACTTCTGAGTGGCCTGGAAATCAGAAATATTTTAAAACTTTGACAAGACCCAAAGGGTGGATTGTTAAATTTGGAATTAATACCTAGTGACAGTACACAAAGTAATTTTTTTACTACTTAGACCATTGAGAAATTCAAGACACTCAGTCAGTATCTTTCGAAATGGAGAGGGTAGTGGGTTTAGGAGTTTGAGCTTTTTTATTTTGAGTATTTCTTAACCACAGCAGTAAGATGGAAGGAAGCAAGTCAGAGTGGATAAAAACATCTTCAGGCAAGAACTGGGATGTGAGGAGGGGATGCACTTGGAAGGGTTAATGAGCCTTTTGGCTCATTCCAGGCTTTGAACTCTTCTTTGTACATGCCAGGAGCTTGAAATTTCCCCAGCATGCTGTGAGTGAGGTACCTTCAAGAGCAGAGGCCAGGCCTTTGAAACATCTCCTTTAATTACATTAGATGACTAAACCACTTTTTAGTTAGTTCTGTGACCTCCTGGGCCATGGGGGCCATCTGTAAACTGCAGTTTATACCCCAGCAATAGGATTCAATGTCACTGCAGAATTCTTGCACCAGTACTTTTGAGTTTGGCTCTCCATGCAGGAACATGTTTGACAAGAAAGAGAAGCAGAGGAGGTGTGGGGATCTGATTAGAAAGAAGCTGGTGGCAGTTGCAAAGTTGTGGTTTCCGGGCAGTTTTGCTCAAAGGCTTTGACAGAATTTACATCAATCTTCACACAGAAAACAAGCTCTTCCACTGAATTGTCTGCTGGAATTGAGTCTTCAGTTGTTAAAACCAGTGATCATGCAGACCTTTCCCCTCTGATCCGTGACCCTGTTCCAAGCTGTTCCAATCAATGCTTTGTCATTTGCCAATAACTGCTCAGGTCAGTTATTCCAGTTCTGTGGAGGGAAGGACAATTTGATGGTGCTCAGTGTGAAAGTCAGTTTGAGATGAAGCTGTGGTTCAGGTCAAGTCTTGTGTTAGCTCTGATTTGTTTTAAATACTCTGAGATTCCAAACCTGAATTCCTGTAATCCAGTATTTCTGTGTGTTGATCGCTGGCTGCCAGAAAGGAAAGATACAATTGATTGTCTTGTTTTAATGATGCAAAAGGATTGAATGAAATCACTGACTTACTTCTGAGACCACTAGAAAAACCCTAAATGCAAAATATGTTCAAGAGTCATTGAGAAACAGCCATAAAACTTCTGGAGCTGCTGTTAGGCTGGACCTTGTTCTGCACTGACTTCAAGTCACATCAGTAAATAGTGAGTGGACTGATGCTGCAGCCATGGAGACAGGGGGGAGCATGGATTTAGCTTTAAAATAACTGGCCCCATAATGCTTTTAAGAGCTGAAGCAGTGTAGTTTTGTGGCACAACATAGAAAACACAGGGTGGGAGCAGAGGTGCCTCTTGCTGACCTCACTCTGCTCTGTTCTGCTGCAGATCAGCTGCAGTGAGCACAGCAGGCAGGTTACCCAGAACTTGATCCCTCAAGTGGTCATGACTTCTTCCTCTTAACAGTGTTATGATTTTATCTATTTTGACAAAACTAAAGCAGCATGAGAAGAAATGTCTTTTTTAAATGATATGTTTCAATATTGGAGTACAGGTGTGCTTATTCAAAGCAGATTCTTCTGCTATTTCTAATTGTTTTTCAGCAATATAAAGCAGAAATGCAAGGTAGGTGAAATGGCAGATCTGCAGCCTTGGCAGGATGTAGAACTGAAAATGACCTTTTTGTCTCAACACCCACAAGGTGCCAAACTTTGCCCCTGTTTTGTTCTACATTGTGTCCAACTTAACTTTTTAGGTACTAATGGTGCAAAAGAAACAGAACAGTTGTGGTTGAAACAGTGACTCTCATAAATCTATATAGTGGAAGATCATTAATTTTATTTATAGTGATAAGAATTTTTAATTCTCTGTGCATCTGTGCTTGTGGGAGAATAATGGTTCACGACCTAAACCAGAAGCTGCAGGTGCTGCAGTTCTTGCAAGCCCTGGTTTTGGGTTGGCAGTTACAAGGAATGAGCAGAGTACTCTGCTGCCATTCAGTGTCTGGCTCTGTTGCAGGGATCCTGTTGGATATACAGAAATACTTTGGGCTCAGCGATGGGAAGACGGGTCTGCTGCAAACAGGTGATGAAAGCTCCTCAGTTCAGAGAGTTCTCTCTGCCTTGCCTCTCTATGCTCTGCTCCTAAAACACAGCCTAGTTACTCAGTTCTCTAGTTCCTCCTCGTGTGTGGTGTTGCTCACTTCCACTTGTGGGCAGGCTGGCTGCAAAACTCACAGTCAGGCCAGAGTAGAGTCCTTCAAAAATCCCACAGCATGTGAATCACAAAAGATGAAGGATTTCTCAAGAAATACAGAACCTGAGTAATGCACACACATTTTATTTTTGTATGGGTATTCTGACCCTGCATTTATCATTTTTCAAATATCAATCCCCCTCTGATTCTACAAACACAGCCTGTCTTTAACCTCTGCCCTAAAAATAACCTGGGTTTATCTGAGGGGTGAGCAACACATAAGATAAAAATAATCTGAGCAATCTTGTCTTTGCTGGTTCTTGGATTTCCAGTGTTCACCTTGTGTTACATGCTGGCTGCCCCCATCTTTGGGTACCTCGGAGACCGCTACAACAGGAAAATCATCCTTGGAGCTGGGATTCTCTTCTGGTCTGGTGTCACCTTGGGCAGCTCCTTCATCACTGAGTCGGTATGATGCTTCTTTAGAGGGTACTGTGAAAATAATCTGCTTACATCTTGCAGGAGCTGATAGAGTCCCTCTCTAACCACATTTGGAAAAGCAAGCATGTGCTCTATCCACCCTATCCCAAAATTCCCTCTGGCTGTCACTGTGGGAAGTCAGTGCTGGGCAGAAAGAGAAAGCCCAGCAGTGAGATGTGAGGGGAGCAGGTGTGAGTGGAGGGAATACAGATAAAGGCAAAAGGCAGTCCAGCTCTGATTTCCTCTGGTAAATTTGATCCACTAAAAGGCACTTCTTTAACATAAGCTTTCTTTCTGGCATGGACTCTTGTGCACTATAACATGTCTTTCCCCTGCAGTACTACAGGATATTTGTTCTCTCACGAGGACTGGTTGGCATTGGCACAGCCAGTTACTCCACCATAGCACCCACCATCATTGCAGACCTGTTTGAGGAGGGAAAAAGGACCACAGTGTTATCTATCTTCTATATCTTCATTCCAGTGGGAAGGTTGGTTTTCTTGCTAGTAATTGTCTGGCCTTTTGAAATTCTGTCTGACCACACCTGCAATTCAATATACCCCAAGCCTCTATGAGATATATTTTGATGTATATCTGCCTTGGCTCATGCAAAGGGATTTGTCACTTCCTTAGCAAGTTTGAATGGAGCTGATTAGGTTTTTTTCTGTACTTACCTTGAAGAAAAATTCACTTTTTTCCCCCAACATTTTTAGGGAGAATCTAAACTCTGGCTTTGAATAGAATATTGAACCAATTCTAAAAGAAATGTGTGCATGGGGGTATGTAATGCATTTCTGGGTTTTGGAACACCAAAGCTTTTAGCTGTTTGTTTATTTGGCACATTTTTCAAGAAACCTCCACTGAATGTCTCCTAATGAAGAACTTCCCTCTCCTCTTCCAGTTAAATTCACACAGTGTCAAGAAGAGGAGAAGGGCCTTTTAAGTAGTTTAGAGACATACTCTGTCCTAGAGCAGGCAGCCAAGGCTGGGCCCAGAAGGCAGATTAAAACTAAAGAAATTCCTGCAGGACATAATTCCTGTGGCTAGCACAGAAAGGATTGAATAATAAACTGCTTTATGGGCCATTTGATCTGGGTTTGCAGTGTCATTCTACAGGATATGGACTCCAAGGGGGAATCTGGGACATTGTTGCCACTGTCTCAAGTCTGGCAAGTAGACTAGCACAGACCATGAGGGTCTGTTTATCCCTTTTGAAAACTATGACAGAACCCTTCTCTGTGCTCTCATTAAGACACGACACTGCAGCCCTCCAGAGTTCTGTGGTGCTTTCTGATTATTCCTGTCTGTTGTTCACAGTGGCTGTGGTTACATGCTGGCAGCTGGCATGGCAAAGAGCACAGGGGACTGGCACTGGGCATTCAGGGTGAGTCACTCCCTTCCACTCACTGACACATCAGAATCCTCACTGGGGTTTGGATTCCTTACGTTCATTGTGTTAAAAGAGGGGAGCAGCGCAAGGACTTCTTACTGCCTCACTGTCATGAATGTAGTATTTAAGGGAAGTCTTCTTGTAGGAGAAGTGGCAGATTCCTGCCTGGTTCTGGTAGGTGGAGGTGAAACTGTACAGCAGCCAGGGCAGGTGCTGATGTTCCTCTTATCTGGGGACACATTTGGAATGGTTGTCACTGCACTGAGACCTCCTCAAACAGAGGAATCTGAAGGTAAAATTATCATTACACTGGCAGTACCTGCCGTGCTGTTGGGAACAATGTCTATTATGCGAAGGTTTCAAGAAAATAACTCTTCTGTTCTGATCATGTCATCATGATGTCTCTCCATACTGAACACCCAGTGCTTTGGAAGCACTTTGTCAGATCCTCCTACCTTGTGTACAAAATTAACTGGCACATGCAGGTGAGTGGGGCAGAATGTTTACTGGAGTAACACTCTGATGTTGTTCAGGTGACACTGGTGACTGCATCAGTGAGCCTTGTGCTTGTGGCCAGAGCACCACAGTACAGTTTTCTTTCTTTATGTTTTTCTTCAAAATCAGAGGGAGCAATCCTGCACCTCTAGGATGGGGAGGGAAGATATATTATCATTCCTCCAAAGTCACCACAAATCACCAATGTTGCTCCTCTTCTTTACAAATGTGACCTAAACCATAACTATGAAAAAACTGGCATCCTTGACCTAACCAACCCTGTGTCTGCAGGTAACTCCTTGCATGGGAGGTCTAGCACTGGTCCTCCTGCTTCTCCTGGTCCCTCACAGGATCCAGAGAAGGACAGCAAGACACAGAGCACTGAGCATCTCCGGCACAAGACACAGAGCAGATGAGACACCAGGTGCACCCAGAACTGCCAAGACTACTTGGTGTCAAGATGTTGGATCCCTTGCCAAGAAGTAAGTTAAGTGGTTTGAACAACGAAGGTTCCCTGCACTGAGAGTGACCATTCCATTACAAGACATTTGTCCATGGAATCCTGCTCTGCTCCTTTGTGTCTCATGCTGTTTGCAAGGTGATGAAAACACCCTTTCTTTCTTCCACTCTTCTACAGGAATGCTACAAAAGAAATCAAAGATTTCTTTGCTTCTCCTATCCTGCCATTTGGAGGAGGGGGAAGGAGGCAAAGTTATGGCAGTGTGCTCCTATTTAAATCCAGCTCTACTTTCTACTAAGTTTCCCCTTCCCTCTTGCTTTAGCCCTCAGGGTGAGCTGGTTTGCTTAAAGTGCATTATTTGCAGGTGTAAATTTATCTGTAACTCGTAGTGCCCGAGGACGGTGGGATCAGCATGTCTCAAGCAGTTTCTATGTATCTGGGAGCCTTCTGTGCCCCTCATACACGAGGTGAGAGTGTTGGGCCCCAATGAGGTTTATGAAGCGATTGCCCACGTGTTTTGAGCAGCTGAGCGGTGGCTGGCAGATGATCTCTTCCTGTACCCACACAAAAATTAAAGAGAACACCAGCTGAGCTGCAGCACGAAGTAAATGCGGGCTGCAGCAGGTTTTTCCCCTGCGGTCAGTCGGTGACAGCGGGGCCGGAGGAGCAGGCGGAGCCGGGCTGGGAACAGCAGAGGCCGCTGTGCAGCTGCGCCAGCCCCGCTCCGCGCTGCCGAACCCGCGGGCTGCTTCCCAACACCTCCGGTCCTCGGACCTTCCCGGGCTTTGGAGCCTCCGTCCAGAGAAAAGCAGCAAGGCTGGGGAAGGGACTGGAACACAGGCCCTATGAGGAGGCGCTGAGGGAGCTGGGGTTGTTGGGCCTGGAGAAGAGAAGGCTCAGGGGAGACCTCATCACTCTCTACAACTCCCTGACAGGAGGTTGTAGCCAGGTGGGGGTTGGTCTCTTCTCCCAGGCAACTATCAGTAAGACAAGAGATCTCGGTCTTAAGCTGTGCCAGGGGAGGTTTAGGTTGGATATTAGGAAGCAATTCTTTGCAGAGAGGGTAATCAGGCATTGGAATGGGCTCCCCAGGAAGAGTGGATTCTCCCTCCCTGGAGATGTTTAAGGAGGGGTTCAGCCACTGCATCTGCACAGTTTGGAGGACCCAGATGTTACTCTCACTTATGCTGGTTACAGAAACAACTTAAACCCATCCTGAGGCATTTAGACTTGCACATAGAACACTTTCCTTCAGCTACTAAGCTGTTAAATTCTTACCTTCTCTCTATTGTTGTACTTCTGCTATCAAAAAATCCACAGCAATTGTTTTAGCTGGCAATGGAATGTGCAAGAACCCAGGATTTAACACAAAATTAGTAGGTCATAGCCTTTGCTCTAATTAGGACTTTATTGTTGACTTTCATAATGAAGCCTGATCAGAGTTCAGCTATTCAAGGGAGTGAGTTTTGATTATAAGATGACTGAATGAATTGTTTTGTTATTGCTTAAAATCTTGGGTATTGCAGGTAGGCTTTCCCTTCTTCCTCAACCCCATTCTTTCTAATATCTCTCCTTTGTTTTCTTTTGACTTTCAGCTGTAGTTTTGTCTGGTCCTCACTGGGTCTGACAGCCATGGCTTTTGTCACTGGAGCCCTGGGAATGTGGGTACCACTGTTCCTGTACAGGGCTCAGCTTGTCCAGGGCATTGTCCCCCCTTGTCTCCAGGAATCGTGCAATTCATCCAACAGGTGAGCTGGGACTGTGGAACTGCCTTGGAAACACTGCACAGCACTAAATCACAGCTTGTTTCCAAAGGGGGAAGGCAGGATGTGACTGAACACTTCTGGTGAAGGCAGTGGGGTGTGAATGTCAGACTACATTGCTTCCAGATATGCTCCTATTTGTTTGTTTGTTTATAATCACTCAGTTAACTGGGAAGATGTTCCCAGTCCTCTGTAAGTAAATGGGGAAGAAGCAGTAACAGGAACACTCATGGGGGGGAAAAAAGGAGCAGCTTTAGGAAGAAGATTTCAGCTGACAAATGACTGTGCACCCCAAGCTACTCAAATACACATTTAAGTACATTTAAATCCTTTGTTTTGGTGACTTTCCCATTATCTGCCTGTTAGTCTGGGTTTAAAATCCCTGCTGTGTTGTCCAGGTGATTGTGGCTCCCAGCATGAAGAAAGCTGGATGGTTTTGATCTAGTCCCATATCATTGCATCAAACCAGGATCATTGGTCTCTGCCAGCAGAGCTCTGCTTACAAACCACATCCAGATGAACATCCATGAATAAGTTATCAAATGGTGGGTGGCAAGAGGCATTTACAAGAGTAGACGACTTTGAAGTAATCAGAACTTTTTGTAGATGACTTTTCCCCAGCTAGAAAGAGAACTTTTTCCTTTTCTGTTATCAGAATACAAATGTGTTATGTGTTATCCACAATACAATGTGTTATCCAGAATACAAAAATGCATTCAGTGCTCCTCTTGAGTCTCCATGGCTGCCCTCAGTCCCAGTGAGCACTGGGACTGACTCCCTACCAGTGGCCTCCATACAAGTGTCCCTTTCTACTGGACATATCCCAAATCTGGTTTCAGTCTCTGCCTTCATAATGGATTTCAAAGAACTAAGTTCTTCCTACACTGGCTTTCCAGGTAAAGACAATTAAAGGGAAAAGCAGTAATCACACCTTGAGTGTGCTCTGCTAACAGGGTTCTTCTGCTTGTCTGGAGTGGAATGACTGAGCCAGCTCAAAAGTGATTTCTGAGTTGCAGTGTAATCAGATGGGTTGAATAGTCACCCCCAAATCCTTCCATGGGAAATGAATTGTCCTTCCCTGGATACCACCAGTGGCTCATAACTTACCAGTGAACAACACTGAGAAGGGACTGAAGCCGGGAGTCTGGCTGGGGTAGGCAGAGGAGACTGAACAGTTTAAGCTCTTTGGCTGTTTTTGTTCACAGATACAGTTTAAATACTTCCTTTGTTAAACTGAAGGTGTTGCCCTCTGATTTGCTTTCTAATCCACTTCTGAATTATTATTCCACAGTAGTGTTGCTAGAGCAGATATGGTCTTCAGGGAAGTGAAATGGAGCTCCTGATAGTTTAACCTCACGTCCTGCTTCTTACAGGATACTTTAAAAATAACCTTGGCATAAGCTCGTGCCAGAAGCAGCATAAGGCTGGTTTTAGACTGTTATTCCAGGGGGGATGTAAAGAAACAATATAAACAACTGTGTCGCTGATGGTGCTGGAGGAATTGAGCTGCACATTCCAGGACCTGCCCAGTGATACTTTGAGGATCCCCTAAGGCTGTTCAGCAATTGCAGGCTTTATTTAAGGATCAGGGCTGTGTCACAGACTCCCTGGAAACACGGACTCAAACAGGCATCACAGCTGACTCAGGTCTCACTCCTTTCAAGGCAGATAAATAGAGGGTTTTTCAGGTCTTTGTGCAGACACTTTGGAACGGATCAGACAGATAAGGGAGCATTTTCAGACCGTAAAAGATCCCTTAGGAGCTTTTCCCCAGGACTCGGCTTCTGTACTTTCCTACTCCCAGTCAGCTGAACCGTGCTTGGATTTAGTTTTGGCTGCTCTCTTTTATTCCAGCTCCAGGTTTATTTCAACTGCAGTTTACAACACATGAATATTCTAAACACAATTCCATGAATGCTTCAATCAGCTAATGTCACCTTGGAACTTTTCTCTCCTGAACAAATCTCTAAGATAGTTACTCTGCCTAGTGACAATCTCAACTGTCACTATCGAGCTGGAGTGAGTGATGAATCAGAATCCTGAAGAACTTGCAGGGAGAGTACAAATATTGTAAAAGTTTGTTATCTTGCATAGAAATACTTTTTTTTCCTTGTCGAATAATTCTGTCCTTCCTAATCAACCAGAAAGAAAATAAAAAGTGGATGCACTGTAGTTTAAAGGAACAGATCCTATCCCAGCTGGCTGCTTTGCTTTGCAGTTAGAGAAAGCTCAGGAAAATGTACAGAACTTACCATGTCACACTGAAATATTCAGGAGCACTTGTGCTCAGAATACATTGGTCCTGTCCCTGTTTGCCTTTGGAGAATTGTGATGCATTAAACAATCAGAACCACTGGTCTTTGGTTGCTTTGTCATTGGGGTTTCATTTGGGACAGAGAAAAAAGCACATATGGAAGTCCCTTTGGAGGCTGAATCTTCTAAGCTGCTCAGACACATTCTTTTAAAGCATGAAGTTGTGATTCCTGAAGAACACATTTGCATTTGCAGACACACAAAGCTGAGTAGTGCTGGACATTCCGGATTCAGAAAATGCTCCGTGGACCTGGCACAGTTAACTATTCAGTATTCTTTGAACTCTTCTGGGAAGTGGTAGGTGTTTCCCAGAGTCAGAGGAGTGACTCACCTCAGCTGTGCTAACCAGAGAGTTATAATTTAGATGTAGATCATTCCACGTGCTAGGATCCCTTCCAAGACAGCAGATTGTGATACAGAGTTACTCCATCTGTGTTTCAGGGATGACTGAGTAGATTGGTTCACAGGGTAACCACGATGACTGGGTCTCCTCTACATCACTGCGTGTCCAAGCCGGGTCCAGCTGGGCAGGGTCCTCCTTGAGCCTGGGTGCACAAACACCTGCTCTGTAAATGGGAAAATATCTGCTTCCCAGGATACTCATCTTCCACTGAGGCTTGACATTCCATCCACTTACAAGGACTGGGAGGGCTACATCAAGTGGAGTGAAATTCAAGTTCCCCATTAAAGATTCCTCTCAAACTACAGGTATAAACTAACACCATTTCTTTTTCTACAACACTACACTCAACTGAATCCATTGCTTTGCCACCAGCCTGATCTTCGGAGGCATCACCATTGGGACAGGAATCTTGGGTGTCATTGCTGGGGCAGAGGCTGCCAGAAGATTAAGGAAGATCTACAATAAAGCTGATCCTCTGATCTGTGCCACCAGCATGTTCGTCTCTGCCCTGTGCCTCTACGCAGCTCTCCTGGTGGCCCAGACCAGCATCCTTTCCACCTTTGTAAGTGACAATCACACCTGACAATTGGCATCCTGGGGAGAACGGGAAGGGGGAGGAGGAGGAGGCAAGGGATGGCTTTTGCAGAATTCTCTGCAGTCTTTTAGACCATTAGGAGGTTTCAGTGACTTATAAAGTGGCCAGGTACGAACTAGGAATGATGCTGCAATACTGCCTGTGGCATTCCTTGTTCCAGGACAAAGGGCAGAGCAAACTGGGCCTCAGGACCTGCAGAGTGCATTGGAGAACAGGAAGCCTGTGTAATTAGCTGCATGAAGCTTGTCCCTTCTCCAAAAATGTAGTTAAAGCAAGTCTCAGTCTTATGTTAATTATTAATGCCATGCGGCTCATTTAGTATTCTTATTTATTTTTGCTTTCTGAATCCTTCAAGATTGGTGTAGTTCGGGCTGTACAATACACACAGTTCTTGCTAAGAATAATTGAGCCATCATCTTCAAAGTCCCAGATCACCAGCTGATCTTCAAAGTCAAGCTTTTGGCAAAGCAAACTGAAGTATGAATCACTTAAATCCTGTTCTTAGCAAAGGAAAAAAACAGAAACCTACCAGGAATGGTGAAGAGTTCCAAAAATTCCCTGTGAGAGGGAACTGAATGTAAACCTTATTTCAACTATAATCTGGTAACAGCTAGGGAAGGACTCCAAGGTTTTTTCCTGTGACTCCACAGCCAAGATCACCATGATTAACATAAATAAGAGGATCCAAGGAAAGTTAATTACAGTAATCAACAGTTCTCTGCAAAAGGGTACTTTTGCAGGTTTTTTGCTTCTAAGAATAACACTTGTTCAAAGAGGTTTTCCTTTTGACTCCTCAGGAATGTGTATTCCTGTGGAAAAACACCTTCACACCAAGAGAAAAACAAGTGGATTTGCATGTCTGAGTGTGTGTACACAAAGCAAAATGTGAAATTGAAGATTGTTTTTGGATTCAGGAGTGGAGATCTGAGTGCCAAAAGAATTAGCCATTTTCTTTTTCTGCTTCTCAGGTTCCCACATAGCCCCACCCTGAGTTTGTTCTTCAGTTCTCTTTTTTGTCATTAAAGGTGGAGGACAACAGTTTCATTTGCCAGTCTGTGTTAGATGAGGAAGCCAACATATTGGGTTTGAATTACCAAAATACACCTTTATTAGCATTGTAGAATCCCAGAATGGTTTGGTTTGGGAGGGACCTTAAAGCTCATCTCATTCCACCCCCTGCCACTATCCCAGGTTGCTCCAAGCCCCATCCAACCTGGCCTTGGACACTTCCAGGGATGGGGCAGACACAACTTCTCTGGGCAACCTGTGGCAGGGCCTCCCCACCCTCCCAGGGAAGAATTTCTTCCCAATATCCCATCTAAACCTACTCTCTGTCATTGTGAAGCCATTTCCCCTTGTCCTGTCACTGCAGTTCCTGATGAAGGACCTCTATAAGGACTGATGAAAGTTTAAATGTTTTTCTCCTCACAAACAGCATTGTGTCTTCAAGCAGTGTGTTATCTGGGAGGGAATTCCAGGCTGGGGTATGGATAACTGTGTTCTTTATGTTTCTTCCCATGGGCAGACCAGGTAGTTTATTAATAACAGGCTTTGCCATTTTGTCTTTTGTTTGATGTGCTCTATTCCACCATGTGATGCCAGCACTGTGCAGGGGGAATAAACTGTAGGTTGTGTCAGCACCTGATTCCCCTGGTACTTGTTGCACTGCCTGAGCATCATCCCCTCCTCTGGCCCAGCCCTATCTCTAAGTCCTTCCTAATGAGTGGTGTCTCTGGGGCATTAGGGGGGATCAGGAAGGGGAAACAAGGCTGTGGCCAAAGCTGGAAGAAATGTTTCAAAGCACAAGAATTCTCAAGTTAATGTGGAAATATGGTAAGGCCATTATTTGAGGAGGTCACCCTACATCTGCAACCCACACAAGACCTTAGGAAAGAAAAGAAAATCTAACAAAGTTGTGTCTCTAACGTTAACACAATTCTGTTTGAAATTCTTACTCTGTGGAACATGAGGCTTTAGCCACTGAATATCACATTTTCTTATCAAGGATAATTCTTCATTACTTTCCATTCCTTTGATCTCCAGGTTGACAGCATAACTTATTTCCTAAAGATGAATTTTACTTTTCTTGCACTAGGCATGACATGCTCTTGTTCTTAGGGCTTGTACAGACTAAATAGCTTGGAAAAAAGCATGAAGAGAAAGGAAAACTGGAAATGACACTTTAAAAGTGCTAAACGTCACAAGATTCCTGTAAGGGAGATAGGCCAATCTCTCATTTGATATGGGAAGGCAGGGACTCATCTATTCCATTGATGATATCTAGGAACAGTCTGGAAGCCTTCAGAACCTTCTGCTCTAACTGTTGGATTTGCACCTTGTTACATTGAAAGTATCAGCCAGGATCTAAATAAATCTCTTTGCTCTTTATCTCCTCCCTGTTTCCCTTTGACCTGCACTATCTATTGCTGCCTATGGTACCACTGACAGAAGTTAGGGAAGTTCACACCATTACTGCCTGATGAATTTGGATCTTCCAAGAGAGTTCAGAGAGTATTACCTTGAAATAAAGGAATGAAGGGCTAATATTTTCTGGGGAGTGCAAGATTTCACAGCCTGTCCTTATTACCAAGTGTCTTGGTAAAACCTTACCTGTGTGATTTTGTTCCCTATGTTAACAAACACATTTTGTGTTTGCCCAGAACTTTCTAATGCAGGTGTTTCACTTGCTTTCCAGCTAAGGCTGGAGCAGTGATGCTGCAACAGTCCTGAACTGCAGAACAACAGTTGCACTCTGTCTCCTGTGAGGGCAAAGCCTGCCAAGTTTGTGTCAGTGGGCAGACTTGGACAGTAGGATGCATAAATCTAAGACTAACACATTCTCAAGGAGTATGTGAAAAGAGTGATATTTGTTATATAACTTAAGGAAAAGCAACTATGTGTGGGGAATGGATTCAGCTGCAAATTAGGAAACCTGTATAAAGCATTGTGAAGAGAATGATATCTGGATAATGGTTTATATTAAGTATCTCACTGCTTCAAGGAACCTTTTCTCCAAACTGGTTTGGAGAAGAAAACAGATGAGCAGAGCAAACCAGAACCACAGAGAGGGAGAAAGATGTGTATCAGGTCTGGTTCTCCTTAGGAGCACATCAGCCACCCCTCCAAAAACATCTGGGCATTTGCCACTGTGACTTTCCTAGACCAGGTACAACACCTTGATCAAGGCCTTACTGAACAGGATGTTGTTGTAACCATGGATTTTATTTCCCAGGTGCCATCTGACTTTGTGGCCTCTGTCCCTAAACAGACTCTGCCTTTTAGCACTGCTCCACCTTGACAGTGTAGCCTTAATGCTCTCCTAAAGCCTCACTTAGTCTGGGCAGGCTGCTCCAATCTGTGTCCAGGGCTGGCTGAAAGGGTTAATATTCTCTGAGACCACAGCTGTAAGAACTGGGGGGGGCCCTACCCCTTTTCCTGATGGCTGGCTCTCCATCTGTGATGGATTAGGGAATTCCCCCAGGGCACCAAGGCTTTGCCTGTTCCTTGGAGTCCATTCCATTTTGGAAGTTCTCTGAAAGAGTCTTTAAGAGGACTTGTATTAGCACAGAGGTGTTTCATTTGCAAAGGGAGATCTTTGATCACTTTTTAAACCTGTGTTGAAAGTTTCTCCTCCCAGGGTCTTGCTTCCCTCTTCCTGGGTACAGCAATTCATTGGGAGGGTGGTGCATGTTTCCTATTTTGACTCTTCTGCTGAGGATTTGTGACACAAACCCCACAAGCCTTCTCTGGTTCCTTTCCCTGCTCTTAAGATGAAATTAGTGTTTGTAAGCATAGGCAGAGATGTTCCATTTATAAGTACATGGGTGTGTAGGACAGCTTCACACAGGCACAGTCAGTGAGCTGCCTTCACCCTCACACCAAAGGAGGACCATGCACTGTGGATAGTCACTGCTTTCTTCTCTTTTGCAGATTTTTATTGCATTTGGAGAACTGTTTTTATCTGTGAACTGGGCTGTTGTGACAGACATACTGCTGGTAAGTCCTCAGGCATCTACTTCCTTATTTCAAGTTTTTTCTCAACATAATGTTGTTCCTAAGGCTGCATCTTCTGGGAAGAGATGAATGAACTCCTATCAACAATCCCCTTCTTGGCACCCTGCTCAGGCTGGGGATGGAATCACTGCTGGGCAAGGATGCCAGTGGCAACAGAGGTGTGGTGTTGTGGTCACCCATGACAGACATACTGCTGGTAAGTGCTCAGGCATCTACTTCCTTGGCGTGGTGGTGCAGTCACCCAAGTTATTGTGAGCCCAGAAAGGAGATGTCCTGGCTGGGATGGAGCTCCTGCACATGGAACTCTCTAGTGCTGCCTGTCCCCAAAGCAGTTTGGGTTTCTGTACAGCTCTGTGTTGTTGGGTGTCTGCAGCAGAAACAGGGTCATTTTGTGTCTATAATCAGGTTTTCTGTTTGTGCTCCAAAGGTTTGAAAACATGATCCAAATGAGGGATCTGTGAACTATGAACAAGTTGCCTTAATCCAGAATAGAGATGAATTCCAGCAAGTCCAATTCCTAAGTGGTGCTGCAGTGCCAGAGGGCCAGGCCAGCAGTGATGGTTGTGAGGATCTCAGGGATCCCAGGGCTGGCACCATAACCCCAAGGAAAGGCAGTGCATGATTTCATTTGGATTCTGCCACCAGGAATTTCTTTAGAAAGCAGTGATGTGAAAAGCACACATCTTGTGGCACTGTTAGTCTAGGTCTCAATGAGCAGCTTGTTCTTTTTATCATTTCAAAGGTTTTTAGAATGCAATTTTTTAACATACTTGAGTTTTTACTCAAAGGAAAAATTTGGCAATCTTTCATTTATGCTGTAGCTCCAGTCACTAATCAGTGTCTGTGTAAAACCTGGGACAGATGTTGTTACTAACACTGAATTAGACAGATTATCACAGTCTTATCAAGTAGCTTATATGACTTTTTAATTAAATCCATAGTATGAACAAGTTGAATATGGTTTATTAGTCAAATAGGCAAGGAAATGGTCTACCTTGTTCACTTCTAGTAATGAGACTGCAGAAAGCTGATTTAAGTACCAGAGTCAGAATTAATTAAATGATTGACAGTTCTTTTGTTGCTCCCCTTGGGCACAAGACAGAACATTTCAATTGACACTGTCCTTTTCTACAAAGGGTGCAGTGCTGGGTCACAAGAGAGACCCAGACTCACCACTTTGGGACCCCTGTGCTGGTGGGTGTGACTGCAACCCAAACATTCCAAGCAGGAAGCTCCCTGAGGGACAGGGATTGATGTGTGGCTGAAGAGTGGTACAGGCAAAAGGCAGCTGCAGTTGGTACTGAAAGTGAGGACATTGTGTGAAGCCACCAGAGAGGGCACTAAGGTAAGGGCACAGCAGAACAGACACCTCTGACTGTTTGTTCCCAAGCAAGAGTCCCGTGTTTCCCGTTGGATGTAAAAGTGTTTCATTCTGAGGGAGCTCAACCTATTTGCAGATTGGTGCTGCAAACCCCACTGCCATAAGAAACCTTTCCTTTAAGAACCACAGTGAATGCATTCCTGTGCAGCACAACACAGCAGCAGCTCCCAAGAGTTTAGGACAGCAGAGGAACCTTGCAGGCTGTGCCTCCCCTACCAGGAGTATCTTTATCACCTAACTAAACACAAGGAGAAGAGGAGCAGAGATAAAAGTATCTCTTATTACAGTGTTGTGCATGAAAGGATGTGACAGAATTGCCAAATGCTGAGCCCTGTGCAGTGACCAAAGGGCCCAGGTGTGAAGCACCACAGAACCCTCCTTCCACTGCTGACCTTGCCTTGACATGAGCCTGTTTATGCTCCTTTCTTATAGCTGAAGAGCCTTTCTTTACATTCTCATTGAGATGAAGGAAAGGAACTCCTTACATTTCATGGGTCTTCAGCAAAGCCCTGCTGACACTGACTGCATTATGTTCTCTCTCACAGTGCTGCTCCCCCCATGTCAGGTTTCTGCACTCTGGAATTTTCTTTAAAAAATAAATAATGCAGCCAGCAATAGTGAATTGGCTGCCTGCTTAAAATCTCAGCCAGCAGCAAAAGGGTTTTGTTTCTTCTTTGACTCTCACAGAACGGTCAGAAACAATTATCCTACAAGAAAAGAGCTGGAGCCTTGCAGCACTGAACAGGTGCAGTAAAACCATCACTGCTCCAAACTGACAACTTCTATTAGCTTCTGTTTCAGTTTATTTTGAAATCACTGGGGTTTTGTACCAGAACCAAGTATTATTACAATTACCATTCTTTTTACATCAGTTGAGGCACCACTGAGGGATTTTTTTTAAGTTTCTCAATTTACTTTTCTTTGAACTCCTTCATCTGCATTTTAATTGTGTCCTCTGACACTGTTAAAGAGGCAGGTGACACTGAGTGAGGTACTGGTGATATATGATGAGGAGAGTGAGGCAGATGGTTACTGTCAGCTCATTCCTTCAATTCCTTCCTGAAACCAAACTGCAAAGCCTGGAAGGAGCTGGGCTTTGGTTCAGTTCCATCATTCCAGTCTCAGTTTGCTCAGGGAACGCTGCATCCCATCCCATCCCATCCTGCAGGAATTCATGGGGAGTGACACTGCATATCCTGGATCCATCTAAATTCAGAAGAGAAGGAGATTCTTGTCTCCCAGGTGACCAACACTGCTCACTGCATTTATTTTAGAATATTTTGGGTTTAGGTACCAGCATCAACAGGTAACAAGTGTGGAGGTGACAAGCTTGGCTGAGCTCTGTGGTGGTGTGTCCCCCTGGGAGCAGACATTCAGTGGACTACCATGAATGTGCTTTGGGTTGGATCTCCTGAATTCCAAATGTTATTAATCATTTTACCAGAGAAATGATGGAATTGAGCAGAACTTGCAGGTATCTGCTCATTTAGTGGCAATTTTATCTGGGAGTTGGGTTTTGTCCTGCAGAAACCCCACAGGCTCAGTGAATTTCTGCTGTTGCACTGACTGAAGGGTGCCACAGATAACAGCAGTAATTCCTCCCTTTGTCTTTTTTACCACATGAACTGGTAGGAGTTCTGACAACGTAGCTGCATTTGCTAATGCATGTTCTTATTTTGCCATGAAAATGACTTTTCTTTCTTCCCACATGGCACTACTAGCCAGAAAATGTAGCTAGAAATTCATTTATCCTGCGACCTGTGGAGCTGAAGACAAAGGGAGATGCTGGCTGAATGATAAGGACTTTCTGGCTTTGTGGCTGTGCATTAGGATGCAGTGCATGGAGCCACCTCTGTCCTCCTGTTCAGTGTAAACACAGAAATCTCAGCTGTACAACTCCATGTGCACGTGGAGAGGGGCTGGAGCTGCCCTGCTGCTTTACTGGGAGGCTGTAGCTGGAGTGTCCCTTATGAAATGTGTTTGTCATCTCTGAGGTGACAGGACTCTGTCTCTTAGGGGTTTGGCAGCTAATAGCATGGAAGATGCTGGAACTGGAAGCCTTGTGGGCCTTGGGAAGGCAACCAACATGTTCTGCCTTTGGAAGTGCCCTGGGAGCTGCAGGAGTTCCCCAGCCTGTGTTCCATCTGCTATTTCAGCTGGCAGCTCTGTGACAGAGTGTGCAGGAGGGTCTCTGAAACCCCCAGACACAGCACCACAGGCTCTGCAAACTGTACCTGTTTGGGGCTTCCCTGTCCAGGCCCCTGGGCTGGGATGTCCTGGGAGATGGTGGAGTGCAGGATGTCAGCAGCATCACTGCCACAGGGTGGGGCCCTGGGCAGTCCCTGTGGCTGGGCAGGAGGCTGTGGCTACTTCAAAGTCCCTCTGGGGTCTTTTGTTTCTTCTTTTCCCAGTGAGTCCCCCAGTGCCTGGAGCTCTTGGTTTCCATCGTGCAGAAGAACCTGAGTAATAGCACAGGCAGAGTTTGTGTGACCCTCCAAACTATAGGAAAAATCCCATCCTTCTATTTTTCTTGTTACAGCTTTATTCCACCTGTCTGTTGTAGTCAGAGATATGGGATATTAAAGAAATGTGGTAAGGAAGTGGTGCAGGGCACTGGCAGAGACAGAGCACATTTAGCTTCTCTCGTGCTTGCAATGCCCACGATACAGTAAGTGCATAACAATATTTGATTTGTATTTCTCAAACACAGCCTGTAAAAGAAATCTGAGAGTAGGACAGATGACATGATATCCTTGGGGAGCCAAAACCTAAAAGTCTCCAGTCCTGTACAGTCTGTCAGAGCCAGGTCTGAGCTTCCCAAGCTCAGAGTTTTCTACCTTAGTCTCTTTATCTCTCTCTGCACAAGAGCCTGTTCCCAAAATGCAGATGCTAATCTGGTACTCCAGGTGTGTTCCAAGAGAAAACAAAGCATGGGGAGAGTGCACACCCTCAGTTAGGCCAGAGTGTGGAGGAGCTGGGGGACTGTTCCCTCATCACAGGGGCACTGCCAGTGCTCCTGGTTCTTTCCTGAAACTGGCTGCACTATGGAATAAGCAGGACCAAAACTCTAAATTAAATGTGAGAGCAGGATCTTTCCTTAATTTTAAACCCAACTTACCCAGCATGTTACAGTTTCCTTGGAGGCAGCTATATAGGTTATATACTTGGAGTCTGCCTCCTGATAAAACACCAATCACCCTGTTAATTAGTGTTTGAGACACACTTAGGGATGTTTAGATCAGCTTCAAAACAAAAACAAGTTGTGGGATAGAGGACTGGGAGAATATCATTTTGTCTCTGCTATGAGCAAGTGGTTAGAAAACAAAGGTATGAAGGTTTGAAATTGCTACTGTCTCATTCTGACTGTGAAGGCAATTTGTGTAAATGCATTATTGAAAGAGACACAAATTATATGGAATCATGCTGTACTTCTTCAGGCACAGTTGATCTTCAGTAGCACAGGCTCAAAGCCCTTATTACCCTCAAATTACTATATTTCGTTTGACAACATGGTTCTAATGTCTGTGATGCTTTGCTGTGTCCTGGATGTGCACATCCCCAACTTGTTATTTAAACTGTGTGCACTCCCAAGCAAAATCATTTGGAGTTGTTGATATCCAGTGATCTCAGGTGATACCCAGTTACAGGCAGTGCCATCAAAGCACCACCAGCCACCTTCTGGTCTCACAGGTCTGTCAGGTCCCAGCTGACACCCTGGACAGCCACAGCAGCTCCTTCAGGCTCCAGGGCCCCCAGAGTCCCCCCAGCAGTGCAGACCAGGGCTGCTGACACAGGTCACAGGAGGCTTTTCCTCCAGGCTGTCAGTGCTGAATATCCTTATTAGCAAGTCATTATGACTGCAAGGAATCCTTGGCTGGAGGCTTCCGATAGTTACATGGCCAAATGAATCTGTGTAGTAAGGGAAGTCCTGGTTTAGTTACTTTATTGTCATTCCCTCTTGTGTGGTGCTTCCCTGAATGTTTTTCCCCTCAACAAAACATGCAATGTACTCTTTTGCCCAGAAGAATTTCTCTGTCCCCAACCTTGTAATATAAAACAGAAAAATGAATGCCTCAGTGTCTCTGGGATGCCCCAGAAGTAGCTGCCATTGCTGAGGTTTTCTCTCTCTGGTGTTTTGTTGCAGTACGTGGTGACCCCGAGGCGCCAGTCCACGGCCATCGCCCTGCAGATCCTGCTGAGCCACCTCCTGGGGGATGCAGGCAGCCCATACCTCATCGGGGCTGTAAGTGAACTCCCTGCTTACTGAGCCTTCCTTAGGGGAAAACTGCCACCAACTGAAACACACTCACAGAACCATAGACACTACCTGCTCCAAAATGTCAAATTACTTACAATGCTCATACTGCTTCTAGAACACAGACATTACTTGTTACCTGCATGAAACCCCTGCTCCTGTGACACTGCTGGTGGGTACAATATAATCATGTGATTGAGTAGTTCCATGCAGCATGTAGAAATTCATTTTGATTTGAAAGTTGAAAACTCATTTATTTTTGAAGATACACATTTTTGCAAAGACAGTGTCATGGGTATTGTACTTGGATTTAAGGACTTTCTGCTCTTATGAGGAGTTTCATGGAAATTAATCAAATGCATTAAAAGCCAAGACTCAAAATCTCAAAGTTGATGGTCTCTGGGAAATCAGATGCAATTTTGGCTTTAGGCACTACTTGGCCTTTAAAGCTCTTGTCCCAAAGCACCTTAACCTTGACTCCCATATTCCTTGAGACCTGATTTCTCTGCTCTTCCTACATTTATCTGATCTGAGGTGCTTCTGGACAAAGCAGCCAAGTCCTGTTTTCTCTGTGCAGTTCATTAGTTTTAGTTCCAGTGGCTTGTACCTGCCAGTGTCATTTCCTTCCTTTATCCTTTGTGCGTTAGGAACAGTAACTCTGCACACACCAATCACCCACTTTGATTTTTCTGCTTTACTAGACATGGGAGAGAGATTGAGTCCTTGTTGTTGCTTTAAAGTTTTCTCTGTATGGGAGTTTATTTAAAGTTCACTCAGGACTCTCTGTTGGTGCTTTGTCTGCTGGGTTAGACAGGGCCAGCAGTGCCCCACTGAGCTGTTCCTGCAGGCACAGCTGCTGCTGCTGCTGCAGCCACACACGAGCTTCCCCTTGTCCTCAACTGGGTGAAAACCAGAGTTTCAGCTGTGTAATCTGTCTGGCAGAGAAGACACCCTCTCTAACAGAGGGATTCTTCCTTCTCAGCCTCTTTTTTTGGCAAATGAAGAGCCCACTTTGCTCATTAGTGTGTACTAGGAAAGCCCTGCCCTCCCACTGGTTGTGTGTGGGAACAGAACAGCCAACACCCCTGTGGCAGGGGAAATGGCTGCCATGGAATGCATCATTGGGAGGTACCCAAAAGCTGAAACACCCTTGTGCATTCTCCTTTGACCAATTGTTTAAGCTTCCTGCCCAAAAGGTGAAGCTGTTTGTGCCTCTACCCCTGTCCTCAGTCCCTCAGCCCCTCTGGGACACGGGCATTACCGAGGCTCCTGCTGGCAGAGCTGTGTCACTGTGTGCAGGGCCTGCACCTTAAACAACAGCTCACCCAGAAGTGTGAAGACAAATAAAGCTTATCCAGATGAGATTAACCTCAGGTAACCTTGCACCTTCATACAGAACAGAGCCAATAAACTCAGGAATAAAACCGCTCTATGTCCAAGTGGGATGATGTGCAATGAGCACCTCATTTCTTCTGGAATGCTTCTGTGAGCCCAAACACCAACACTGCCTGGGACTGCTGTTGGTTAAACACTGAAGCTGCTTTCACATTCTGCTGTTGTGTCCTAACCTGCTTCAGCCAACCCTTTAGCTTAAAATCTGGCTGAATAATCAGGGAATAATCTTTTTCACAGTCTGTTTTTCTTCCCTCTGCACTCCAGAGATTTTTTCACTAAACATCTTAACATTAAATGCATTTGGTTTGTATTGTGGCCATGATGCTTGCTGTAGTCCCTAGGTGCCAATTTAGAGTTGATCTTGCTCTTATCTGCCTAAAATGTCATAAATAATCATACAAAACCCAGCAAAGGTTGAAGAGTCTCATATTTGTGCATTTCAAATCACAGTGCACTCTAACCATCAAGAACAAATGTGGGAATAAAAATGACTGCTTTCAACATTTATCTTTTTGTTTATGCTAAGAAGAGATTTTGAGTTCCTTGAGTGTTGAATCTTATTTTCTCGAAATCAGCTTTTCTTTCTGTCTGCAAAAATAAAATTCATGTGTATCATTTATAACCTTTACAACTTCATCCTCCCACCAGTGCAAAAAGCAGCTGCCTGGTATCTTCTTCTCCCAGTTCCTCACTATGTCACTCCCTGACTCCTCCAAGGCCTTTTGGCTCAAAAGCAGCCCCCACTCTCATCTGTAATTAATTTCCAGCTCTTCCCTTTCTAATGAGCGTTGCTGCTTGTGCCTGTATTGCTGTTAACCCCCTGTTTCTACCCACTGGATGCCAAGCAGGGAGGAATAAAGTTATTGAACAGCACCAAGGAATGCTAAAGGTCGTTTCCAAATGCCTGTGCTGTGCTGGCTGTCTGGAGATGGGCTGGGAAATGGTAAAATGTATTTCCCACTCCTGTGAGTGGGGGCACTGAAGGGATGAAGAAGATGAGATTCCTTGACCAGTGGAAGCTGGAGAGCAGTGCAGTACAGGGTGCTTGACAAACTGGGAAGCAGACTCTCCTCCCTGTGTGCCTGTTTGATCCTTCACCAGGGCCACACTGAACAGGCTGTTTAAACCACGGGAGGAAGGGGTGTTATCCCAGCTAATGCAGCCTTGTTCCCTTCCCAGATCTCCAATGCCCTGCAGGCCCAGGGCACTCCGTCCTTCCAGAGCGGATTCCGGAGCATCCAGAGCAGCTTTGCCATCTGTGCCTTCGTGGGGGCCTTTGGAGGAGCCTTTTTCCTCCTGACATCTCTGTACATCGAGGGAGATCGGAGAGAAGCAGAAAGGCCCTGAGGTGTCTGTACAACCTCTACACTTGTAGCTGGTGGCTTTCCCGTGTGGACACCAGCCGTGGTACGGGATCTGAACCACCAATATCTTCACTGTGGTGATGCCACATTACTTTCTATAAAAAAGATAAAGGCAAAATCCCAGCAAAGTCTCAGATTAAACAAAGCTCCCACATTGAGCCAAACAGACCCCAGAGCTCACAAGGACCAGGGAAGTGCTGGAAGTGACACCTGCAAAATGCTGCAGTGCCTGGAGGAAATAACATCCTTTACTGTAGTGCACCAGTGCAGACTGCACAGAACAGGAGATTCTTCTTCTGCTCTGGTGTTTCTCAGCCCTGTAGAACCAATCCTGGCTCTCTGTAGCACTTCTCCCTCTTTCGTGGGAAGTTCATGTTCAAAATGTAAAAGACTTGAAGTAAACCTGTTGAATTGGACAGAACACATCCTCGGTCCCCTGGGTTCTTACAGCCTCCTTCTGCTCTGACTTGGTTTTCCAGGTACCAGCAAAGAACTGCCTCTCAGAGGGAGATGAACTCTGGGGTGAGATTTGCACAGAAGAAAAGACCATCCTCCCCTTTTTCTTTCCCTTTTGCTTAATGAGATACAGCTGGAGAAAAGGCCAAATCACAATTCCTCCATATGGCAGAAAATCCTGCACACTGACTTTTTTTGGATGCTTTTGACTGTGAGTCAAAACTCGCTACTGCACTGGCATATGGCAACCCTGCCCCACCTGCAGCCAGGCCCGAGGGCTCTGAGGGACTGGGGAGCTCCAGGAGGTGTTTTATGGAGCTGTCACTGGCACCACTGCTGACCCCAACAAGGCAGGAGCTTTGGAGGCACAGTGGCTCGTGGGGATTAGGGAGGGAGGCCTAAGAGTTCTCAGCAGGATGAGATTTGTCTGTAGAATTTGGAAAACACAGATAGTACAAAGTCAGTGTCAGATTCAAGAGGTGGGGGTTGTGATCATGTTATACGTAACATGTTAAAGGTCCCTTCCTAATCCTTTGAGGCTCTTCAGCATATCCTCAGGCCTTGAGTAAGAATCTCCTCTCAGGAGGGAACAGAAGCTGAAAAACCACTTAAATAGAACTGTCTATTTGAGCTCCTGTCTCTCAAGTGCAGAGGATTTGGGATGTGGTGTCTGCTGTCTCAATATCATGCCAGATACATGATCAGTGGGGCCAACTTTCATTGTTTGTCACAATGTAGTTTCCAGCAGCACCTTAAAGCCAAAGCCTGAGGAAGATATTGGCAAGTGAATTGTGAAGTGTTATGAATCTTGCCTCATTCTCCCAGTAAATCATAAGGATCATAAAGCACAACATTCCTGTAATGGCCATGAATGTCCAATGTCACTATAAATATCATAATTCAGCAACTGCAGGGTTTTTGTTTCTCCTTCTACCTCATCTTTTAAAAATCTGTTCTGAAATCTGACTTAGACCCAGGTAGTGAAGGGTGCCCATTGTGGGAAATAACAGAGAAACCTTTTGTGGAACCCAGTAAGAGTGTGATAATTGTCTTTAAAATAAAAGTTGGTGTTCTGAAGGACTGAGCAACTTTTTATGGTTGTGAAAGCCAGTCATGGCCATTATACCACTGACCTTTTGGAAATTTGTCCAACAAGGGGTTTTTGCTCTTGGATATGAATGCAACAGCTTGTAGAGGTCTAAGAGCTTCAGGCCTGGCAGGATTGCAGCAGCTCCACAGTGCTTCCCTATTGGGATGCTCAGGATTTGCCCTGGAAACAGATGAGCTATTTATCACTTTTGTTAAGTCAGCATTAAATTCTTCTTATAAAAAATTAACCAGAAGCTGTATCTGCCCACTGTGCAGGCACAGATTTGACATATGAGCAAGAGATGCCAAATGCTGTTCTGGAAATGGTACATGGAGTCCGTGACAAACTCCTTCCTACTCCTACTCCTCTCCTCCCTGAAAGCCCAGAAATGAGCAGGATCACTCTGACTATTTCAATTCCATCTTTTCAAATGCCTCTCTCTTTCCTTTGTAATTTAAGGGCACAGGGTGTCTATTTTTTGTTGTTTTTTGCTGAATTTTAGCAGGACTAACACCCTCAGAGCCTGAGCCTCCCTGGCCCTGTGTGTTAAACATGGAACTTCCTCACCAGGATTTGTAAAAGGAAGAGAATTTCATAACATTTTCTGCATGACTTGATTTTGCTTCTTAGCAGGTGGCACCAAATTCTGCACTGAGGGGTGAACTTAGTGCTGGAGGGGGCTGTGGGGAACTGCAGCTGTTTCAGACATTACACTCTTTCCATGCCACCAAAAACCTGGATTAGGGAAAGCCACAGAGTCCTGGCACATGGACAGTGAAGGAACTGAAGTTCTCTTAAGGCATTAGCAGAAATACCTGCTGTTTTCTACATTTCCAACTAAGTACAAGTAAGAGAAAAATAGAGGGATTAAAAAGTTATTAAATTTGCTTCTTTGTCTACATTGGAAAGAGCTGGTGCTGGAAGCTGCTGGTTATGGAGGTGGTTTGTCCTGCAGCATTCCTGCTACCTGGAATCTGCATCCCTTGCAGCAACTGAATGATAATGTGTATTTTCTGTAATTGTTTTTATATTCTCCTCCTACCTTTAACATTTCTTCTTTGCTCTTTCCAACCAAAATAGTGGGAAAGAGGCACTTTGGAACAGCTCCAAAAAAGTGGGATTTTATAATTCCATTCAGGTAACTATTTTGATCTTTTCCTCCCCTTCTTCCCTCATTCCCAAAGCAGGGACAGGTGACCTTTAGTGCTGTTTATGTGGCTATTTTTAAAACAAGTTTTAGAGCTCTGCTTTGCATAAGAATGGCCTTCAGAGTTGTGATTATTTGGAACTTCTACCAAATGGGTGCAGGACACACCTAAGACACAACAGTGCCAAGGGCTGTGACTTCAGGGGTTCCTTCCCCCACTGATGTGCTGTGACATTGCTCTCAGCACAGTTTTAATTGTCAGACACGTCCCATGTCACTTTTTCTCTCCTTCCCAAACCAGCAGCCCCCTGCACAGCTCTGGAATGGGATTTCCCAGCCCCTCAGGATCTCCCTGTGCCAGGGCTGATGGGGGCAGAGCTCCTGTGTGGGTGCTCTCTCCTAAGAACACCTCCTGTTTTGTTCCTCTTTGCCCTCCTTACTTGTGCAGCCAAATTGTCTTTTGCAAACTAAGAAACCTCAAAACTCCTTCACTATCCCAGAACTTTCAGGGCAAATGTTTTCTCCAGAGATCCTTCTGCTGGTTTACAAACCCTCTTCACTCCTCAGGCCTCCTTTGAGCACTGGGTTCTCCCACCCAGCCCATGAGGGTGCCTGGGAATGGGGAGCACTCCCCTCATCCCTTGGAATAGGCACAAACCCCATGGAAGAACATCTGTGGGGCCCTGCCAAGTCCTGCTGGCATTGAGCAGCTGGAACTGGCTGTGTTCCATTACAGGAGAGCCCCTGGATTCATCCCAGTTCTATAATTATCCTCACTGTAATCCAATAAAGCCTTGGAAAGGTTCTTAGAAGGCTCTTTGTTTCTAAGGGAAGCAAAGGTTGATATGAGGAGACTCTTGAGCCTGATCTGTGAAGGTGATCAAAGTTGTGGGGATCTCACTTTGTGTAATTTAATGTGTCAGAACAGTTTTGTTATTATGTAAATTACCCAAATACCCTGGGATAATCAGATGGCTGCAGTTCAGGACATTCTTGTAAGGGCTGTCAAATCCCATTGCAGGAAAGTCCTTTGGAAATGCCCTGTTCAGAGTGCCCAGGTGTGGACTGTGACTCCAGCCCAGCCCAGGGGGCTGGAGCAGGGCTTGGGAAACACACCCTGTGTCCCTAAAACCAGGATTCTGTGCCACAAAAAGCTTGACCTGGCCAGGACTCAGCTCACACTGTGGCACTGAGGTCTGACTTTATCCACTCATACCCTCTGGTGTTAATATTCCTACACTTAATATTTTTCTGTATTATTGGGAAATGCTTTTAAATGGAATTGAAAGGTAAATTAGTGCATTCATGTACACAGCTATAATTTGCTTTTCAGTACTGAAGTGTTGGGCAGGAGGCTTGAAACTGATGTAAAAGGATGGGAATCACTTTTGAAAGTAGACTCCAAGCCACCTATTTAATTCTACCTCATGTACCCTAGGGAGTGGCCTGACTTCTCCCTTCCTTCATTCCTTTTTTCCCAAGAGCCTTGCATCCCTCTGTTCCTGACAAAGGCTGAGCAGCTGTGTGTTCAACACTCAAGGAAATCAGGCCATTTACTTAAAGATTTAATTATGGGTTGAGAAGCCCAATCTTGGGCACCTAATTTGGAAATCTTGGTTGTAGGCATTTTTTTTTTTCAGGAATATTTCTACTCTGCTCCGTGAAAACATCACTTTAAGAAATGCAGGTCTGTGAGCAGAGCTTAAGCTTCAGCCTGGTGGGCAGTGCAACTGTTCTGCACAGCTTTTTGTCTTTGCAGGTGGCATTTTCAGTGCCTGGACTTGGGTTTTGTGTTCATGGACACCCTGCACACAGGAGCTGTCATTGGGACAGGGCTGGCAGAGGTGGGAGCAGGCAGAGCTGGGAGGGAGGATGTGGAGTGAAAAAGGGCACCTGAGTTCTTGCTGAGAATATTTTCACAGTAAAACCAGTGAAAAAAAGTCTCTTTAAGCCATTTAGAGATAAATGTGGATTCATACAGTAGTGGAATAAAATGTGGATCACAGCCTGCTACAGGATGCCCATTTTTCTTCCTCATCTGAGAAACATCTGCCCTCCAATGAGGCTGCGGAGGTGCAAGAGAAGGACCCAAATGCCTCCTCCTCTTCTTCCTCCTCCTTGCCTCTGGATTTTATTTCCAAAGGCCCTGGCAAGCCAGAGTTAAGACTCACTTGTCCTGAGGCAGGAGCTGTCAGAGGGGCTGTGACACCCATCTCCAGCAGGCCCTGTGTGTGCCAGACACGCTGGGGGCAGTTGTCAGGGGCGCTCTGAGCTGTCTGGATTTGCTGGATTTGCTCCTGTTCTCCACCAGCCAAGGGCTGTGACAAGGGATAACCAGGGACAATGTTATTCTGTGTCTCCAGGCTCCTCTCCAGCGGGAGCTGCCTCTCCTGGGGTCAGCTGAGGACACGGGGTGTGACAGCACAGCCAGCACAGGTCCCTCGGAGGGCTCTGGAATTGGCTTTGCTGCTCCTCCTTTCAGCCCTCGTGGCTACAGGGAATGTGTTCCAGCAGTCGGGAATGCTGAGAGCCCTTGGGGCTGTCGCTGTCCCTGCGAGGGGAGGTCTCCCAGCACAGGAGGCTGCACAGGGAGGGGAGCTCCAGGGACTGACTCCAACAGGGACAGTGCTGGAGGGAGCCCACAGGGACAGGTGGGCAGGGAGCTGGGAGTACACGGACATGGCAATGAACAGAAGGAGCAGTGGGGAATGAGGAATGACATCCAACATCCCATTCAGCAATGGTGGCACGAGGATTTTAAAGAAATGTCCAAATATATTTGTTCCTTTAAGGGATTTGTTTTAATCTGTGTTAAAATAGGAGTTATATGTGCATCTCTCCCTCTAGCACACTGCTTTAACAGGATTACCTTTAGCATCACCCCGTGGGCTCCTCCACTCCTCATTTCACATCTTCTGTGTCTCAGCAGATCCAATCAGGTGTTTTTTCATTGCTCAACAGCACAGAGGAAATGAATTTTCCTGGTGAGGGGAAAGCACAGTGAATAGCCTGATTCCCTTCCCCAGTACCATCTGCAATCACTTTTGTGCTGCAAATGAAGGCAATGTTTTCCCGGGTCAGAGGTGCCTGATTATTCATAGCACTTTCATTTCCAGCAGCAGAGTCGTCCCATGCCTGCCAATCATCATCCTGGTTTGTGTTTGGTTTCTTGTACAGTGCTCTGGGCTTTGCAAGTCTAGCTGCTCTCCAAACTCCTCCTGTTCTTAGTCACTTGTCCTGGGCTGGTGCCAGCAGTTCTCAGCTTCTGAAGGGACCAACAAGGGCACTTTGGCACCAGTATTGCAGTTTTCTCCCACCTTATGAGATCCTGTCTGTTTAAAAGAGAATGAAATGGGAAGGAGGGAAGAATGTAACACTGAGTTCACTTGGAAGTAGCCAAATCCCCCCATATTTACCAAGATGGCTCAGTGTCCTGGTTTTCATGGCAGGTCAGTGCTGACTTTCCTGCAGATTTCTTCTGTTTCTCTTTCTTCATCCTCCACAGACACCAAAGGAAAGCTTTCAGATGGTCAGTTCTTGCAGCCTAAACCAGCAGAAAGCAGGGCAGTGCCCTCAGGAGGGCTCCCCCTCTGCAGGTTTGACTGGCAGGAATTTAACATGCTCCCTGCCACAACCTGGAAGTGGCAAATGGCACAGGAAGTTGGGACCATCACAGGAAGAAAGCTGAAGATGGGGAAAACAAAGGAGAGTGTTTGGATTAGAGGCAGTTCGGGGATCCACAGAAAGGAGGAAAGGGGTTGGCAGATCTGTGAGTAAAATATGTGCTCAAGTGAGGTGGGCAGCTCTTGGCTTCCACACAGGAATGCCAGGACAAAGGGCTTGATGGCCTCTGGAGTGTGGGATCTCTGTGACTGGGAGATGAGGAGGGTTCACCAATTCCTGCTGACTAGGTCCTGTGCCATGAGGGAAGTGGAAGAGATCTCTCTCCAGCATGGCATGGACATTTAACCTTTAGAAAAATGAACTTTCTGTAGGCAAGAGGAATCTGCTTTCAGCCTCCCCTGGGAAGGCTTTAGTGCCAGTGAAGTGTTCCCTGAAGCAGCAGGTTTTACTGGAGCAGTGTCCAGTGGTGGAGACTTGTGCTGTTGTACAGCAAAGAGCTCAGGAAGCATCTGACAGAGGAGACAGGAGTGGAAAATGGAAGAAAGTGAACATATGCTAAACCACAGTGTCTGAAACTAATGGGATGTAAACCAATTCAGGCTAATGAAGCTTTTCATGAAATAAATCTCTGCTAAACTCTATCTGGAATCCAGCACTGCCTCTTCCTTAGATCAAAGCACTTTGCATTCCTCTGATGCCTGCAGGTAACAGTGAGGAATGTTATAACTGCTGCCCAAACTGCTGCTTTGCTTCACACCTTGTGATGGCCACGGGCTGTGTTTGGCTCTAACAAGCACAATGTGGGGTAGTAAGTCTGGAGACAATTTAAGTGTGTTTATAAAACCAGGACATTGTTTAATAAGTGCCTGTTACTGGTTGCATTATAGTTGTATGGGTACATAAAACATTGCAGTCTGATGTTTCACACCCAAAATACAGGGCTAAGGAGGGACCTGAGCCAGTGGCACAGCTGTGAGACACATCTGTACCTGCTGCACCCACAGGACACCTCCCTGCACACCAGCAACACTGAGGGAACTGCAAACAAACATTTCCAGAGGTGGGCAAGAAGAAAAGGATCCCTGAGATGAATGACAGTTACTTCAAAGATTCTTAGGGGAAGTGTTTTATTCTAAAATTGGGCAGTAGCTTTAAACCCTGTACAGTTTCTTGCATTTTTTCCTGAACTAACCCTGGCTGGTCTCTGATGGAGGCAAGATACTTGTTTTTCTGTCTCATAAAATCACTCCTGCATCTCCCCTGACTGAATATGCTGCAATATTTCACTGAAAGCAGGATTTTTTGTTAATATCTGCAGAATCTGCTGATACACAGCAATGATGTACAGTTTGAGACTAACACTGACTTGTTTTATATTCTCATGGTCTGGTCAGGCAAGGTGCAAGTTCTCCCTTTAAATGACCCTGACACATGAGGAGAATATGGATTTAACCACTGGAAAAGCCATTGCACAATCCCTTGGAGCTACCCAAAGACATGGTGAGTGTTCCAGGATATTTTGTCTCTTCAGCTGAGACTGGTACACTTTGGGCAGCATTCCTCCAGGATGGATGTGCTGGAAAATCTGCTCATGATAACTGGGGGCTGGTGGAGGAGGGAACTGAGTCTGGACTGTTGATTCCAAACAGTTGGAGCTGGAGGGAATCAAACTCTTACTTGTGTTCCTGGTGGTGCTCAGACAGGCCATCTGTCCCTCTGTGAGAGCAGCAGGGACACAGGGGACAGGGGAAGGGTCAGGCACAGCTCCTGCTTCTAAAAGTCTCAGCTGGGGAAAATCAGCCTTAGAAGTATTTTTGTAGAGCTTCAGTGGCAACAAGGCCATTTTCTGAACCACAGGATAAAACACACAGTACAGGACATGTGTTGATTCATTTTAAAAATACATACATTGACCTGAAGGAGAAAGGGAATTACTTCAGTGGGAAGATGGAAGAGGAGTGAAGACTGATTTCCATAGTGCTGGAGTGTGCCTCAGTCTGTCAGGAACAAAGAACCATCATCCCTGCAGGGAGACTGGCCAGGCCCAGGGTCACTCAACACCCTGCCTTAGAAAATAAAGAGTCTGGCTCTGCTGTGTGGTGGAAAGCCTTGGAGTGACAGAGGCAAAGGGCACATAAATCCTCCTGCTTTTAGAGCCACTGACCTGCTGTAAGGGAGGGAAAGAGCTGCACACTCCCAGCAAGCCAAGGGGTGGTACTTCCACATGGCTCTGGGAGTCTGTCTGTCTGTCTGTCTGTCTGTCTCCAGGGTCAGAATTCCTCACCTGTGTGATGAAGCCCTGGCTTAGCACTGCTGGAGTGGGAACTCTGGGTTCTCTGTGCCACTGGGAGGCTCCCCCTGAGGGACTCGGGGATGGCACTGTGTTTATTGCTGTGCATTTTGCACAGGACATTCTCCTTAAAACAGCCTCCCAAAGTGCTGCCAGACAGGGCAGTTCAATGTGACATTTAATTGCATTTCACCTCCAGAAAGTTCCATGAACAAAATATTACACTAGAAACCAGAAGGGGGATGTTAAATTAAACTCGTGTGCCCAACATGCACATCCCAGCCATTGCAGCATCCCAGCCTCCTTGGCTGAGGAATGTAGCAGGAATGGGCATTCAGCACTGATCTCTCTGCAGGGAAACTGCTGAAACCAGAAGTGCAGCTTTTTAATACACATATTACATATTTGACATAGTTGTAAACTGCACCTTGGGTGATGTGTTTGCCTGCATTTAGTGCCTCCATCACTTTATGTTGCACTTGCATTACTCCAATTCTATAATTTTATCAAACCCAGCATTTTGTCCTGTGTTACCTTTGGAGTGGTTTATGAAGGCACAGGTGCTCAGACAGCCTTATTTGCTGCTTACAAGTGCTCTGAATGCCACAGGTGACTAATGGTGCTGATGACTCCTTTAACAGTAACCAGGTGTTCTCTGGTTTTAAATTAGACTATGGCAACCTCACTTTGGTCTTGGCTCAGGTGGTTTTCTGAGCCTTGTAAGAGCTCAGACTGTTTTAGCTTCCTTGTTTTATGCCTGCCTTAGCTGCAAGGGGTTTATTGTAGAGGACAAAACTCTAATACAGCTGTTGCTTCATTAGGAATCCCCCCAGGAAGTGTTTCTGGTTGGATCTCACTAACTGGAGTCTCCAGCAACAGGCTCAAGGTGT
This sequence comes from Pachyramphus minor, assembly GCA_013397135.1. Taxonomy (NCBI): domain Eukaryota; kingdom Metazoa; phylum Chordata; class Aves; order Passeriformes; family Tyrannidae; genus Pachyramphus; species Pachyramphus minor. The sequence continues at coordinate 359,091 of VYXB01010815.1, read as the reverse complement.
GCTCAAGGCTGCTTTTAGATATACAGAAGCATTAAGACAGCTTTCTGTACCCACAGAGAAGCAGAAAGTCAAAGAGCTTCAAGCTCTCAGCCAGCTCTGGGAGGTAGAAGGGGTAGGAAGTGTTGTGGCACAAGGAGCAGTCCTGGGAGGGAAGAAGAAGAAAGCCTCTGTCAGCACAAGCATCTCTCCAGCTATGAGAGGGGATCCTGTGGTGATNACAAGCATCTCTCCAGCTATGAGAAGCACTGAGGGGACTCTGTCAGCATGGGTTTGTTGCCTGTGCTTTGGAGCCTGTGAGTGCTCCAGCTGGAATACAGGACCTGCAGATAAAGGGTCCAACTGCCTTTTGTGGGGGCTGACCTTGGGTGGTTACAAGAGAGCCCTGGTTCCTGTATAACCTCCACAGCCCCCAGAGTGTTCCTGGTGTCTGTCCCCACTGCCCTGGAGGTTTGTCCCTTGCTTGCAGGGGGCTGGGAGCTGGACACTGCTGGTGCTCTGGTCTGGTCTCTGTGTGGTGTCAAAGTAACCCCTCGTGAGCAGCACAAGGCAGAGGACAGTTGACATCCCCAGAAGGGGCACAGCCTGTTTGCCATCTGTCAGGGAAAGGGTAAACTGTGCAGGGGATCTTTTGTCACCTCTGTGCTCTCAGTGCCCCCATCCCCACCTGGGAAGGGGCTGTCTGAACATGCTCTGGCACCACTGGGGGTTTTGCAGAGCACCCAGCACGTGTGGAGGTTGGAATATGTGTGGAATTAGTTCCTGAGGGACAGAACTAATTGTTGGCTCTGAGGAGATGAGTCCTGATGTCCTGTGGGAAATGACAATGTCGGTGCTGAACAAAGAGACCTGAAAATGTAGAACCCAAGAAGGGGGGGGCTGGTAAAGGGGGGGGGGGGGGGGTGTTGTATCCATGGTCTGCAGTGAGACTTATCCCTGAAAGCTGCTCTGGATCACTTCAATGCTGGTGCCAGGTTGTTTCCTCTAATCTTTTTTCCCTTGAATATTCTGTCTGCTTATAACTTTTACTTCTCTTCGTTAAGTGTATCTGTGTGTTCATAAACAGCCTCGTGGATTTCCCCATAAATTTATTCTTTGTCTGATACTCATCCTTCTTAATGTTGTCACACAAACCCCACGTGTCAGCCTAAATATTTCCACATATACCTTTCAAACCCCTCATTCTCCCTTCCTAACCAATCCCTGCAGTCCTTTTAATTACATTTACAGTTTGCATATTTAGTTTGTCTCTGCTCTGTAGAACTGTCAGAGCTTTCAGTGGCAATCTTCCTTGGACTGCAGCTCTGCAAACAGCCTGCCAGCTTCCCATCTGCTCGGGAGCCTTCCTGTCACATGTAAATCACTGTCAATAGGCTGTGTTTGGGAACCAGGAGATTGCCTGTGATCCCTGTTTGCCTGACAGGCCCATTTTCTGTAACATCTTGTTTAACTTGTGCTCTGTGTGACGTTATCTCAAGGAGAATCCATCGTGTGGCTGAGAGCACGTGCTGCAGCCTTTGTTTAATTCTGCTTGCTCCCCAAGCCACTTGACTGATAATTGCAGGGCTGGTTGGGGTGTTTGGGAATCTCTTTTCCTGCAGAATCTTTCCTCTTATGTGGTTTACCAGAGACTTGCTCTGAGCATGGTTTCTGTAACATAATGCACAAACATCAAAATGCTTCTGAGTGACAAGGTGCTTGGGGGTAAGGAATGATCTGGGTCACATACAAAGAAAATAGGGCATTTCTTAGCCCCATAAGCTCCAGGTCCTCTGTGCAGCTGGGGGGAGAGGCTGGACAAGGAGCTGGGATGTGCTTTCCTGTTGTGGAGCACCGTGGAGTGGCTGGTGGTGCTCTGGGCTCTGACCACAGAGCACTGAGAGGGGAAGATGAAAATGTGACAATTCCCTTGAGTTCTGCTGCATCTTGCTGTGCAATGATCACTGTGAGCCTCTTCTTCCTCTAATAATGAATAAAACAGATAACTGGAGATTACACTGCTCTGCTCCAGCTTGGAACAGGCCTTGAAGCAGCTTTTCCCCATAACTCCTGATGGACTCTGCCCTGTGTGTGCAGTCACTGAACAGCAGGAGTGGAGATGCTGCTGCTGGCTGGGATAATGGGCTGGAATCCAGCATTCCTGGATTTTTTTGAGAAAAGCTGCCAAGTTTATTTTGTTTTTCTCCCTTACTGCAGATAGATAATGCTCCCTGTTCAAATCACTGCACCTGCCTGGAGTTTGCAAAGGGTCTGACAGTGCTTTGGTACAAAGGGCTTCAGCTGTGGAGTCTCTCATGGTCTGTGTAAGGCAGGGCCTCTCCAGGTACAGCTACCAGGGATGGATTTTCGGTTTTGGTTCTGCCAGAGACAAACCTATGTGAATATTCTCCACCTCACCCAGCCTGTTGAAGGGAAAGATCGTCCTGTGCCCAACAGGAGCCCTCAGCACTGCTGGGCTCTGCCTCTCCAGCCATAACCCCAGTGTGAGGTGACAGCTGGGTGCAACAACCCCAAACGTGTCCTAAGGCTTATGTCAGGTAACTACTGAAAAAGGAGTTGTAACAACTGTGCAGATGAAAACAAAGGACTGAAAACGGCAGCTGGAGCAGGGAGGGGGATAAAGCCACCAGGCTTTACAAACCCTGTCACCAAACCAGCTCAGCTAAGGTGCTTGGGGGTAAGAGGGAATGCCAGCGGGGGAACAAAGAGGTTCCTTCAGTATTCATGTGGCTTTTGCAACTTCAAAGTCTCTAATCGGGCACTGCTGAGGGGGGTCCTGGTCCTGAGTCCTGCAGGGAGAACACTGGAGTGGTTCCGGGGCAGATAAAGGTGCCTGAGGCAACTCTGAGTAGCACCATTCCCCAGTCATGTTTTTAATTGCTTTGCCCTGGATCCAGCTTAATTTTAACTCTTATCATCGTGCCCCAAATTAAATATTGGAGCTTTGACAACTCCCTACTGGTCCCATTTGCGTTGGTTTTAGAAACAGGGCAAAACAGGAGCTGCTGGCTCTGAAATGAGCCCCAGATAAAACTTCACTGCTGCCTCAAACCTGGGGCTGGGAAGGGAGCTGGAATGTCCCAGTGATTCCAGCACACAGGAAGGTAACTGATGGCTTCTCTCTTGCTGAAGTATGAGCTGTTTTGGGGAGCAGAGCAGTACCACTGTCCCCTTCATAGCAGTGCCCCCAGCACCTGGCAGGGCAGGAGATCAGCCCAGGCTGGGGCCTCAGGAGATCACTAGTGAATTAAAACCTGACAGAGTTACTCTTGCAGCCTTCCTCTAATGTTAGACTGGTGTCTCCAAAGAGAAAATAAAAATTAAACTTGTGTTCCAGAATTTGGTTAGAAAGTGAAGAGACACTTCTGTATCACATGTGAGGTTTTTGTTGGCAAACAGTGAAATGAGAGTTGGATTAATCTCTTGATTGAACTTTGCTGCAATTGGACAGTCTCTGGAAGGCTGCAGGGCAGCTTCCTTCTCCTTTAAGTGGACTTGTCCTCTCTGCAGCAGCTTCTTTGTACATGGTCAGTCAGTGGGGCTGCTGCAGCAAGGAGCCAACTGCACTGCTTGGTTAATTAAAGGGTTTGTTCATCAGGGGATGAGATCACACAGAAGAACTGATTTCTGTGCTGAGCTCTCAGGTAATACCTGATACTGCTGACTGGCAAAACGCTGGATGCTGCTTCAGAAGCAATCAAAAAAACTCCACTCTCTGACATCAGCTTTAAATGTTATTTCCTGGACAACATTTGAGTAATTAAAAACTAAACTAGATTTCAGGAATCTTCACTGCTATTGAAAAGCTCTGCTCAGGAAGGGAAGGGCTGTCTCTTGTTGTAGAGCACAGCCCAGCACATCAATCCTGTGCATTTGATTTTTGGATTTAACCAATACTTTTTCTATAGTTTGTTTTACTTTCTGAGATGAGCTCCTGGGTAAAGCTGGTCTGAACCCCTGCATAAAGGGGATCTGGGGTCAAATCTATCCCCTTTGGAACATTTGAGACCTCTAGAAGAATTAACAGTCTAGAGTTGCTGGTAATTTGTTGTGCTATGAGTGATTGACTTTAGTGTCACAGTCTAAGTAACAATTCCTCTCACACATTGCAAGCGTTCACTTTAGTCTCGATGTTCCAGCACTCTGAAAGTCCTACAGATGCTCCTGGGCTTTTCTCCCATTCCTCTTAAGCCTCTGCCTTCCTCAGAATCTGTGGCTGTGAGACACAAGACTTGGACAGTGACAGTCAGACCCTCCTCCCACCAAGCTCCTCTCTGGGGGTGCCACTTGTTCCCTGGCAGATGGTTCCTGTTGGCCTGGGAGTGTTCAGAGTCTGTCCTGAAGGGAACAGGATTCACCATAAATGAAGCAGATGGCTCAGCAGGAGCTGGGCTGAGGGCTGGAGATGTTCTGGATGCTCTGGAGAGCTGCCTGAGGCACAGCTGACCGGGGCAGGGAGGGGCAGTGTCCCTGCCCTTCTCCAGAGCATGGAGGATTTACAGCCTCACACACACTTCAAGAACAAAGGGAGATGGAACAACCTCCTGTTCCCTTCTGAAATGTGCTTATCTGAGCCTGCCCCTGCTCTGCTCTCTGTGGGAAAGGCTGTGCTGCCAGAGCTGCACCACAGTGGTGGGAACTCCCACCGAATCCTGGGGTGTGGGGCTGTGCCTCCATCACACTTCGCTGGCAAACTGGGCAAAGTCCAACACCCCTCATGTCCCGTGTCTGCCTCGAGTGTTTAACCACTGAGGCACCAAGTTTAGTGCTTGATCCCTCAGTAACCACACCAGAGGGGCTTTGGCAATGGAGTGTTGCCTTGTCACACACAGAATAGGGTTGGATCCAGCCTGGATCGCTGGACAAACTCACCTGTGCCAGGCTTGGGAAATAAAGCTGCTGTTGTTATGGAAGACAGAAACAACTACCTGGAGAGTGTAAATCCTTCTGGTACCTGGCAGGGCTTGCACACTGAGTCAGCAGCTGCTGGGGAGTGCAAGGGGTGAGAGGGTCATGGGAAGTGCAGGGGAGTCTTATTTGCCTGGCCAGGCAAAATGTTCTGTCTGTGCCTGCTCTGCAGCTCCAGTGTGGAAGCAAAATGGATCAGAGACATCCCTGCCCTTCACTGGCATCAAATGTATTGGATAAAATGCTGAATGTGAGGCTGTTTTCCTTGGCTCTGGCCAGCAAGGGGTCCCTCTCAGAGCTGGCTGGGAGGGGTTCCCTTGGACATGGGGACTCTCCAGTAACTTTCCCCCAGAAGCCACTCCTGTGCCCTCCTGTTCCCAAAACCCTGCCATGCAAACCCAATGCATTGTTGGGCAGAAAGAGCCTCTTCCCTGTTTCTGTAAAGAAAATGTTGGTGTTGAATCCTTAATGGTAAGTGAATGTAAAAAAAACCCCTAAGTTATTTTAAATGCCTTCATTTCACCACTATTCTGGTGATTTGTAATTTTTTAGCCCCCACAATCTGTTGAGGTTCTGCCTTTGCTGTCACAGCAAAGGGTCACACACAAATGTGTCAGACAAGCCTGTTCCTGCTGATGGCACCCATCCATCTTCCCTTCCCAGCAAAGTGCTCCCCTTGCATGGATTTAATTTAAATCCAGGCAAGAGCCTTTCTCTCCTGAGGGATGTCAAAGGCCTCTCCACCTCTGGTTTTGTGTCTTTGTGCTCTCTTGTAGCACAGGAGCCTGTTTCCTTTTTGCTGTAGAGAGTCTCGATGCCTTTGACCTGGGAATGACCAGGGGAGTGGAAACCTGACCTTCCATCACAGAACACATCCCACTGCTCATCACTTTTCCCCTTCAGCCAGGGAATTGCCTTTCCTACACCTGGGTCTGTGTGGTGGAACAGCTTTGTGCTTTCTAAGATTTCTTCCATCCCTGTTTTTTTTCTGATTTCATTGTTTTAACTGATTAGTTTGGGTAATATTTGAAGCCTTGGCAAATCCTGCTTGCAAAGTTGGTTTGGTGCAAATGAAGAAAACACTTTAGAAATTGAAGCTCTGGACAATTACATCCAGATAAAGGATGCTGGAATGAGAATTGTTGTGGAAAATCCTGGGCAGTAAAGATACAATAGGGTGTGTTCAAACACAGGGATCTTTAAAAATTTAAAGCTTGAAATGGGAAAAAAATTAAGACACATGTAAGTCTTGCATGTTACAAAGGCAAAGTAAAATACTTCATTTGGGCTGCAGAGATAGTTTTTGACCAAAGACCAAGGGCTCTTTCTGTGCACCTGGAAAACCTTGTTCACCCCAAAACAAATCTGTCTCTCCACCTCCTCACCCTAAAATTTCTCTCCCCCTCTCCCCCCATGTTTATGTGTGTGTAATTCCACTATTGGAGTAAAAGAAATTCTTAAACTGCTCCTCTCTGGCTCTGTGGGACCTGCAGAAGTGACTCAGTTTGTGATGGATGGAGCTGATCCACTGCCAGGGTGGTGGGAGATGTTGTGTGGGTGGTTGGCCAAGCCCCTTCTCTGCCTGGTCCCGTGTTCATTTTGGGAAGAACTACCAAGCCAGTGATGCCAACACAACCCCACTTTGCCTTTTGCTGGTCCTGTGCAGAGGCAGAGCTGGAAGGTTCCCTTTCATCTGCTGTTGCACAACGTGAGGACACTGTCACATTTCTGAGTATTGCTGCCCTATGGAATCTTCAGGGGTGGAACTACAGGGCTTATTTACCCAGATCTCAGCAGTCCTGCACTTTTCACCTTAAGGTGATTTTATTAATCACCCCTTTCCTGGATTGGTGCCATGGTTTGGGTGGATTTGCTTTCCTCCTACGATTTGTGCAGTTCTTTGGAAGAGGAAGGGTTGCCAAAGGAGCCAGGCTAACCCCCATGTGAACCCTGCAACATTTATTTCCCAGGTTGCTGTGTTTGGAAGGTGCTGTCATGCTGAATTAAAGTAAAGTTACTGCAGTTCTGGGAAATGGCTGTGGAGTGCTCAGATCCCTGTGGCCTTGTCTAGACTGGCTGAGGGCACGGTGGCTGTGCTGGGTGGCTGAGCTGCATTAGCAGAGCAGATTTTAGTGCTTGTGCTCAAATGCACTTTCTTTTTCCTGTGCTAACGTCAACAGCCCAGTTCCCACCCCAACATCCCTGTCTAGACAAGCTAATGGCACAGACTGGTGTGCCAGAGGCACTGGGGGAACCTGGAAAGGCTGGTGCATCCAACTGCTCCCTCACCTCGAGAAGGAGAATTGGAATTTTCTAAGTGAAGGCAAAGCCTTGGTGATCTTGGCAGCAGGGAGAGGAGGGCTGGGGGCTTAGGCTTGGCTCTGAGTGGTACCTGGAGCTCTGAGCAGCCTCTGCCTTTTCTCCAACACAAACTGGCCCAGGAATGCCAAAAGGCCCCTCCTGCTCTGAGGACAATGCTAAGGAGTTGTCCAGACTGCCCTCAGAGATGGATTTGAAGCCCATTCTCTGAAATGACTTCATTACCAGAGTAAGCAGGGGATGATCTGTGCTCTGTGGCTGCAGCCTGGGAAGTGATTCCTGGCAGTGGGAACCTCCAGCTTATGCTGGAATGGTGACAGTCCCGTGCAGGGGTTGAAGCATCTGGGCTTCACCAAACCTTGGGGAAATCCAAGGATCCAGGATCACAGTGGGTGTGTAGCTCTCCTTCAGAGCATCAGTGAATAATGTAAATAGCTTTGTTTGTTCCCTGTCCCGGCAGGTTGTTGGGTCAACTGGCATTTTATGGCCTCAATGGCTTTTCAGCTTGCTTAGTGTGTCAGAATTGGTGGAACAGACTGTGTTTAAAATTCAAATAATCCATTTTCCTATGAAATCTGTGTGGGATTTGAGCAGTGGCCAAATTAATGCATGGCACATTTGAATACTGACTAATTAGACTTAACAAATCAGTAAGAATTGAGCACTGGTGAGAACTAAACCTATTAAAGAAACAGAAGAGCAGTTTATTAAAAAATAAAAACCAAGAGAGACAAAAGCCCTGACATTTGATGCAGTGTTTTCCACTCCCAGAGATGTTGAAATGCTGATTAAAACAGTGACCTCTGGGATAAGCCTTGGCTGTGATATGCAGAGCAACAAGGTAAAGTCTGAGTGAGGGAACAACAGAATTAGTCCTGACTGATGGAGCACAAAGCTCAGGTCTGTGGCTGCTGAGGGGTTTGTTTTCCAGACAGCAGCAAGAGAAATGAAGTAATTGCTTAAGTGACAGAGCCTGTGCTATTGATGTGTTGGAGTGCCCCTCTCCATCCTTCCAGGGCACAGGGAATATTGGATTCTGTGCTATGCCAGCCTGCTTCAAACACCTCAGAGATGTGGGCCAGGGAGTTCCCACTGTGTTTTCTCTGTGATTTTTGCAAAGCTTAGATGCTCCTCTAATAGGAAATGCCCTGGGGCCCAGGGTAAAGTCCCACAGTGAGGGACCAATGGAAAAAGCCTCATTTTCTATTATTAGCAGTGTGGGCTTTAGAGCTTCTGTCAGATTGTGTCCTGTACCCTGGGCATGATGTGTTTGAGGCTGATTCACTCGAGCTTCCTTGGCAGCAGCTGGGGGAGAGGTTCTCCCTTTGGGCTTGGGCAGCTCCAAATTGTGACAAGGAAACTCTTATCCTGGTGTCCTTGTCTTGTCTCAGTGCCCTGAGCTGCAAACCCTGTGAGCAGCCAAGTCCTCCCCTTGCAGCTGCTTCTCATCTGCCAGGTGTGGCATTTGGGGCCTTGTGTCTGGAACTGCAGTTTGGGGGGAGATTTTCGTGCTGTACAAATTAACTCCCATCATGATTATTTGTAAGTCAGTCCTTGCTGCCTCCTAAGAGTTTGCCACCATTCAGTGTCTCATTGCTGTGAGTGGCTCCATGTCCTGGCACAGGAGCACTTCAGGCTGGTATTGAGAGCACTGCTGGACTGGGAGCCACAGCTGAGGAGCTGACACTGAGTCCTCAGCAAGGCCTTTGCCTTCCCTGTGCTGAGGGAGTTCTGTGACTTCCCACAAAGTATCAGGATGAGGTGAGAGTAAAACTTTGGTGATATCACAGGGGCATTGCTTTGAATTCAGTCTTTTGTCTGCTTACTGTTGCTTTAAATGTTGGCATCCCTGGAGGATCCCAGCTGGCAGAGAAAAGCAGGAGGCTGTGGGTGCATCACATTTTAAAGGACACAGTCTCAGTAGGAACAGGGAGCTTTGCCAGAGGCCACTGGGACTTCCCCACACATAAAGCTGGAATGTTCCCCTGCTGCTGTGAGGGGGCAGCCCTGGCTGTGTAATGGGTGTTGGCATCTCACAGGATGGCAGGAATGTTGTCCATCTGGACCTCCACCCCAAGGATGGCTTCTCCCAGACATGTTCTGCCCCAGTGACAGATGTGGATGTTGTCCCTGTGCTCTAATGGAGCAGAAGAGCAGGTGCAAGTGCTGGGATCCAAAGGAAGAACCAGAGTTGTCACCAGAATGCTCCACCTGAGAGGGAACCCTGGAGGGGACAGACCTGCTCAGCTCTTCTGCAAAGGAGTCTGATTTTGCCCCAGTGAAAATGAGAGCCCTGGTGGGTTCCTCTCACCTGGACACTGTTCTGATTGTCTCAAGAGGAATTACTGGTTTTTTGTTAATTCCTGTGTGAGTTAGGTGATGTAAAGAAGTGAATTAGGTGATGTAAAGAAGCACTTTATGTCACTCCAAAGCTGCCCTTCAGCTTCAGTGAGGAGGCACAATTTCAATGAGATTTCTGCCTTGACTACTCCCCCAAAGGCTAAACACCAAATCTTACCAAACATGAGCTGTCATCGTGGTCAGGCCCTGCCTGGCAGGGGTCAGCACCATGAGCAGCACTGGCAGTGAGTATTTTCACAAACTCAACCCCGTTTCCAGTCAGGGCTCTTTTCACAACCAGGCTCATTCCCAATACCCAGAGGCATTGCTGCAGCTCAGGACATGGAGTTCCAGCTAAGGATGCTCATCCCAGAGGTACTTTCCTTTGCTCTAAACACCACTGAGCCCATTTCCAGAGGATAATTGTGCAGCTTTTGTTTTCTGCCTTGCACAAAACCTGCAATGGGAGCAGTGAGTGCGGTGAGGGTTGGACCACAGGCTTGGAAAAGAAATGTCTGTATTGTATTTAACTCCATTATGTGCCTGGCACTGCAGAGGAAATGCTACATGATGTACAAATTGGAATTTTTCAATTTTGCCTTGGGTAAATTTGGCTCAGAAGCACATGTCAAGTAAGTGTTGGGACCCCAGATGCCCTAATGAAAAGAAGATACTTTAGGATTAGGCAGGGAAAAAACAGAGGGTGAAAAACAGGGCTTTACAAATTCAAATTATGGAAGAGAAGTGGGATAGACACCAGTCAAGGTCGTGAGGATACAGTGGAGGAATTTCATGTATTATGTATGTAAATAGCTTGTAATGGGTTTGTTTGTAAGGGTTTGTGTGCAAATCACACTGGAACAGGAGCAGGGAGAGCTTGGGCTCCCCTGCTGTGGTTTCTGCTGCACCTCCCCAAGGACTGTGCCTTCATCCCTGAGGGCAGGACATGGATTTTGAGAGAACAGGCCCTGAGGGGAATCTCCCATCCCACAGGGGCACAGCAGGTTTGCACAGCTGAGGTTTGGGGCACACTTTTCCTTGTACCAAGAAGTCACAGGATTCTGCTTTTGCAGTGAGGCACTTTGAGGAACTCCAGGTGCACATAACCAATCTTTGTCCTGATGGGTATTTTTTCATAGCTGCAGCCCCAAAAACCCAGATTTTATACAGTAGAGAGACTTGTTTTGTGGGTGATTGCAGGGATCATGCTGTGGTTTGATCTTTGCTGGCAGCAGAGCTGAGTGCTGCTGGCTCTCCTGCCACTGCAGGGTATTCCCAGATCTGCACCAGTTTAGGAATCTCCAGTGAGCTCTGGGAAGTGGGAAATGAAGGCAACACAGAGAGCACTCCTCTCCCTGCCTGTGCTGGGAGCAGCAGCTCCCCAAAGCCTGTTCCAGCCCACAGGGGTTACTCCTGTGCTTTCTCCCTTGGAGAAGGAGCTCCAGCTGAACCTTGCTCCAGGATGTGGATTGTGCCACAGGAAGGGTAAAGAGCTCCTGGCAGGATTTCAGTGTTTTTGCTCAGCCATGTGATGCAATCTTTAGTGCACAATTCTGTGCGTGCTTGAGATCTCTCCTTTTTATCTTTATTTTATTTTGACTGCTGTGGTAAAGCTGTTTTCCTCCTCTCTTTTCCTCTGCTCCAGGAGTTTGTATCCCAGACCTCTCACTACCCTGAGTTTTCAACACTCATGAGCATTTAGCATCATGGAAACTTGCACCTGCAGTCACTTAATGTGCACTGACCTTTCCCTGGTAGGAGACTGAACTAACCCCCTGCAGATCTGTGCCAGGGCACTTCTGTAATTCCCTTGCATGGAAATCGAGGCACTGAAGGGATTTCTAATGTTGGAGTCTGTATTTTTGGCTCATAATGGTGAAAACAGTGTAAGCTCAGAAGCAATCCTAGGACTTTACCAGGGCCAGATGTGGAAAGGAGCACCAAAGGTGATCAATACCTGCCAGGAGGGACAGAGCTGAGCACTCAATTCAGTGCCATGCAGAAGAAAGCCCTTGTGAAGCTCTGTAGGCTGCAGTGCTTTCCTGACAGGGCAGAATGAATTGGGACAGAGATGTATTTATATCACTTGATATTTTATTTAGTGCACATACATATTTTAGCAAACCCCTGATTAGCTCCCAGAGCATGTCCTCTGTAAACCTTTGCATTGGGCCTGTGTGAGGAACTCCTGCTAACCCTGTGCTGCTTGTGGAGCAAAAGGGGATTGTTGCTGCCTCAACCCTCAGGGCAAACTGTCTTCCCTTTCTACTTCATTACTAATTCCTCCTGTGAGTGCAGAGCACAGGGAACACACCCAACCTCAGCACAGGGGCTGGACCTCGTGTCTGCCAGGCAGCTGCTCTTCACAGACCTTTTCCCCTGCTGCCCACTCCTCTTTGCCTTGGAACAGTAAAACCACAACTACTGTGCTCACACTGTTCCTTATTCCCTGTTCCAGGCAGGAATTCTCTGTTCTGCCAGTGCAGACTGTCAGTGCTGCCTTCCCTGTGCCCATCCAGTTCAATGTCATTCATCAGCCTTGCAGGATTTTCTGTAGAAACATCAATATTCTTTACTGTGTAAGTTGTGTTATTCTCTTTATAGCAAAACTGCATTGATGTCAGGATTGAATGGCAAGAGAATCCTGTTCCTGGGCAGTGGTGAGGGATTTGGAAGTCTGGAATTCTATTGAGGGCAAGGTATCACTGCCACCTATACAAAATAGTTGCATTCTCACCCAGACTTCCCACAAATGAATGAAGAGGTTTGCAATCCTAACTGTGATTTCTGGAGTTAAGTGTATGCACTTCACAGCTTGCAACTGGCTTTGCTGAGTATCTTCTCATTGTAAACAGAAATAAACCCCAAAACAGAAATCCATAACAAACAGTAAACTTTACTCTTGTCTTTCTGCATTATTCTGTGAAAACTTCTTGGGGAAGAGCTGTCAGATCTGTCACTGAGTACACAGGAGCTATCAAAACAAAATGCCAGGAGGAATCTGCTGTTGTCCCAGCATCCCTCTGCAGCTTTTTCAGAGCAAAGCTCGGTGATGGCAATGTTTCTATTTAGTTTTAGTGGGGTGAGAACGTGCTGGTAGACTTCAAATGAAGCTGGAAGTGAATTGTGTGTGGGCTGTTTGCAACCAGTATAAGTAAAGAGGGGGTGGAGGGAAGGAAAAGGTGAAGTGGCATTTGTTTTTTTGGTAGGATATCCCAGCCCTTTTTTAGCACTTGTGTGGATCCAGTAGCCCTGTTTCACCTCACTTTTTTTTCCCCCCCTATTATACTTTTTCTGCTGGGATAACAGAAAATTCTCTTTGGGTCTTTGTAACCATCCACTCATAGCACAGAAAATCACACCATGGAGTTGATTTCTGTCCCAAAGATATCCTGACTGGGGAACTGCAAAAAGAAGGATTTCTTTAGATCTCCTCTGTCTTCATGATGATGATGATGCCATTTTATGCATCTCCCTGTAAAGGTGAACAAGTTCCACTTGTTGTGGGAAGGTTGGGACTGTGGCTGTGAGCAACAAAACTGAGGGGGAATCAAAAGTACTTAATGAACAGGGAAACTTGTTGAAATAGGACCATGATCAGTTAATAACTGATGCTGGAGTGTATCCTGTGCTGATGCAGATTCTATTAAGCAAGAGATGGTGAGTCAGGGCATGTTGTGGATAACAGCACTGCTGTTCTCTTCTCTCCCTTTCCACTACAGCTTGCCCAGGACAGAGAGAAAGGGGAGAACAGGCAGGGAGAGACTCCCAGATAGTTGCATTAACTATGGGTAATAAAAATCCAAAGTGTCTGGCACACAGAAAAGTTTCCAGAAACAGATGGTGGAAAGAGAAATGAATGGGAATTGGCAGCACACTTCAAGTAACCCCAATCTCATGAAAACAGGGAAAGAGAATGAAAAATAATCACTGTGTACCACATTGAAGTGACCACAGGGAATCTCTTCATTTGCTGGAAGGCTTCCCAATCCAGCCTCTGGAAGCCTGGCATGTAAATTAACACTGCTGAGGATGCAATCTAGTCCAGGGCCTTCTGCTGGAGAGTGAACACCTCTCTGGAGTGTGTATTATCAACAGCAGTGCATGGTGGTTTCCATGCAGTGGTGTTGACAAACCCTGACTGGTTTCCTTTATGGGAAAGTGCAGTCAAAAAGATTATTCCCTTCAAATCCTTTACATGTATCTGATTTCAGAGGGAACAGCAAGACTGCAATTAAATTTATCCTTATTAGCATTAAACTCCAAAACAATCATGCCAAAATAGACCTGAACAGGAGTCCCCCAGGACTGTGACAAATGAGGAGGAAATGGTTTCTACATTCCTGATTGTGGCTGTTGGCTTTGGGCTCCTTCTATGTCTGTGCTGAAGAACAGCAGGATCCCTCCATGGCACCTGAGCTGGCAGCAATCTCCCCCTGGAAAACTCCTCAATGCACTCAGCAGGCCCTTCTCCCAGACTGTTTTTCTTTTCAGGAATTCTGGTAGAGAGTTAAATGGAGATAAATGGAGGCAGTCATTTGCACAGGACTTGGAGGAGCCCTGCTCTGCTCTAACCTTCCCATGGGACAGTGTGGAGTCTCTCAACCCCAGTTCTAAGTTCCTGAGGCACCTCCCTCCCTCCCTGGTACAGCAGAGCTGTGCTCAGTGCCTGGGCCTCGCTGCTGAACAGGGGACACCGATGTCACTGGGAAACACATCCAAGGACAGGGCAGGGAGAGCTGTGTCTGGAGGGGAAAAAAGAAAAAAAAAGAGCAGAAAAAAACCCCATTTCTGTTGAAAAGCTGGGATACTTTGCACTCTTCCACACACCCTGTCTCTGTAGCTTGGATGGTTTAGTTTTTCCATATCTGGTGTTCAGTGGTACCTGCCAAGCCCTGTGTGACACTGGGTGTTCTGCAGGTGTGTGACTGATGTGCAGCTCAAAGCAGACTGGATGGCTGTGTCTCTTTTATTCTGATATCAGGAAATGTATTTTATAGTGGAAGATAATTTCTCTTTGCCTGAAGGAACAGTGTGGTGCCAAGAACAGGGACTGGCTGCAAAGAAATTTAGGTGAAAATTTTTGTCCTCTTCCTGTTCACAAATGGATCCTCATCCTGGCAAATGGTTTTATTCTTAGCATTACTGACAAGTGCATGCAGGGCTCCTGCTGGTACCCTGATGTTTTAGACCTCACTGGGAAGGGCTCCGAAGGTACTCTGGGATCTGTTTTTTGGCTGAAGCTCCAGACTTGAAGCTGGGAAGGAGAGCAGGTCCTTGGAGTTAAAAATAACAGGGAAGACTTGCTTTGTCTTTTACTGAGCAATAAAACATCTTTTCCCCACCTTTCTCTTGCTATTTAAAGCACCCTCTGTACAAGGAGATTATGGGAAATCCATTTCTAAGTCAATGGCAAATGATGAGCCATTGCCCACCTGGAATTATTCCTGTTAGACAGAGCAGAGTCGATTCCTGCTGTGATATCTCTCCCACATGTTGGCACAGCCATGTTTGTGTCACACAGCAATGGGAGATGAGGCACAATGACCTTGGAGGTGTCTTTGTAAGCACTGCATGAATTCAGTACAGAATCTGGATATGTGTTCTGGTTCACATCTCAGTGCTTCCCAAAGCTTCCAGACTTCACCAAGTGTCCCACACACTTGTGCAGCAGCAAACAGGGCTTTGTGTGTCTCCCCCCAAAACCCAAACCTCAAGCATGAGGTGCCTTTATCCCTTTACCCCTGTGAGGATATTTCATTGGCACTCACATGAGGGTTACAGGAACATGGATGTTTTAACTGGCTGCTGCAGTCTCTGAGGTCACTGGCTCAGGGGCTGCTGCCCCTAAATTGTCTGGGTTTGTAAGGCACCTCCTGACTTGCTTCCCTCCCATGTTTAGTCTGTAGGAGGAACAGACCAATCCCTTCAAAACCTGCATGTGCTTGAGCTTAGAAGGGCTAAGCCAAGCTTAATATTCCCCCTGAAAAACTCTCTTTGCTTTCTGCAGGAACAGGCTTACTAACAGTAAAAACAACCAGGCTTGTCTAGTTGCAAACATCATTTGGAGGTGGTCAGGATCCAGGTCCTGTTCAGACACCTGTTCTCACACAGAAAGAAACTGCACTTTACTGGGCCAGAACTGGCAGAGTCACTTCTCCCTTCAGCTTAGTCACTCTTCTCTTCTGACAAAGCCCAAGCCACTAGAGGTCAGGGGAGGGATGGACAGGAAGATCTGAACAATGGAGGTAAGGAGAGAATTTGCCAGGAAAGGCATTTTATTCCATGCCTGCATCACGTAGGTGAGTTTTTAGAGCCTGATTTTTAGACAGTCCCCTGGGGAAAGCACAGAAGTATTATTGGCATTTGACATCTTTATTCAGCCCTTGGCTGTGCTACAGCCTTACAGTGACACCTTCAGCAGGTGATCTGACTGCTCTGTGCCACAGCCCCCATCTGCCACCTGAGGATTCCTCCTGCACCTTGTGTTCTCTTGATTCCCACAGAGCACCATGTGGCAGTGACTGTTTTTCACCAGTTGGGAAGAACAGGCCCCACCATCCACTGGGGCTGACTGAAATGCAGACAACTCACCACTTCTTTTATCTCCAACCATTTCCTTCACCTAGAAGGAATATTTGCAAACCAACCTGGCCTGAGGTTGGGCCGAGGGCTGTCTGGCTTTGATGAAAGATTTACCACGTGCTGTCTTCTCATTTTTTCCTGTTTTTGCTATTCACGTGTGGAGCTTGTTGGTTACATGCAGAGAAGTCAGTCCGTGGTTGTCAGATGAGTCCCACAGGACTGAGGTGAGCCGGGGGTGGCAGGTGCCCCTCTGCCAGGAGAGGGAGCTGCCCGCCCTCGGAAGGAGCAGGCACAGCGGGTTCTCCGGGAATGCGGGAGCCGGGCAGTGCCCTGTCCCAGCCCTCCCTGCAGAGGGACACTTTGTCACCTGCACCTTCGAGGCTGGAAGGGGGCCAAGAGGAAAGGGAAGCAGTGAATATGAGCAGGTCTTGCACGGGCCTTTGTCAAGGCTGAGATAGGTGTTTGTTCCCACCATTGTCCTTGGAGCCAACGGGACTCTAATGGAAGTGACTGGTGTTGTCTTTGCCTGCCTGGAATGGCCACAATAAAATCAGTGGGTACAGGATACCACAGGGGATTAACTTTGGGACCCCAGAAAACATGGGAAAGGAGTGCCAGCATTTGCCAGGATATGCATTTAGACTGCTGAGCCTGAGCTGGTGTAACAACAATCTTCACTATACAAATGCTTTCAAATTGCTCTGAGTATTCCCTGCCCCCCCGTTTTTTTGTTCTGATGCTTTTTAGAAGGAATTTGGGCTGATCCAGGAAAGCCTGACTTGTGTTCCAAGCCCAGCACAGGGTTCCACCCAGTGGAACATTCCCGGTGAAGGTGTGCTCTGCACCTGCTCTGCCTCCCAGATCATGGACAGGGTACACTGTCCAGGCCTCTTGGGGGCCGGGAAAGGAAAGGAAAGATGGGGAAGCATCACAGGGAGTTTCAAGGTGAGTCACCTGTGCTGAGGATCTGTGACTTCTAATTCATCTGTTTGCTCACTGTATTCTGCAAGAAAGAGGAGTATTTCCTTGTTCCCACAAGGTGGTTTGATTACAATAGTCAATGCCTTCTTCCCCCCTTCCCCCTGTTTCATGCTAATAGGACTATGACCTGTCCCCTGGGGCTGGAGGAAAATACTTCACATATTTTTCCTCATCACTGCTCCTGTGCTGTAACTCTGAGCCCTGATTGTGGCAGGAGGAGCCCCTTGCAGCTGCCCAGGGAGCTCTTGTGAACAGTATTTTCTGGGTGGTTGTACCAGGGAAGGACTCTGGCTGTTGTAGCACTGATGGTAAGCACACTTTTTAAGTAGTGGTTGCTGCTCAGAGGAGTATTAGGCACGTGTGAATGATTGCACCCACAGCTCAGTCTTAGTGCTGCTCATTCTCCATCTGCTCCGAGGAAGATCCAGGAAAGCCGCCAGGAAAACATAGTGGTAAATAATGTTTCTATTGCACCTGCCATCAGCGACTTGCAAAGTGTTTTGCAAGCTCTGCTGAAGTCCTGCTGCCGCCAGGAGAGGGGAGCACGTTCTGGTGCTTTCTGCTAATGTGCAAACCGGGAGGTGTGAGGAGCAGGGTTAACCCCGGGCAGCACGGCCCCGCTGCAGTCTGGCTCTGCTTCCAGGCTTGCAGCGTGAGCTCGGGTGCGGGAGGAGCATGGAAAATTAGCTGGATGCCTCCCGGCAATGTGAAGAATCTGGAAGTGCTACCAGACTGCTCAGTGAGGTAAAAAGGCGGCAATGACAGAAATGTTTGTGCTCCTGGGCTTGTTCTACCTGGAACGCCCACGGGGCGGGACCCTGAGCCATCCCCCGTATCCCGGGAGAGTGGCACTGCTCCGCTGGGGCAGCAGCGCTCGGGGGTCGCTTCCTGGCAGGAAGCGTGAGACGTTGTGTGGCTCTCCCGCACTTTCTTTTATCTAATATTCAAATATTTTAGCCAGAGCTCCTGCTCCTGCACGTAAATCTGCAGCTGGAAAATGTTTGGACCTTGCAATAAGTGGCTTGCTTTGACTTGCCCCCGGTACTTTGAAACAAAAGCCACAGCAGACCGTGTCACCCGTGTCACCACAAGCAGCATCCCACACCCAAAGGTCAGGGAGTCAGGCCCTCACCACTGTGCAGACCCTGCGTGTCCCCTGACAGAGAAATAATGGTTAAAAAAAATACAGAAAAATAGAAGTGCAGGTGTTGATGGGAAAGGCCCCAACTAAGCAGTGTGGCACCCAAAGGTGTGAGGAGCAAGGGCAGCAAGATGCCCGTGGGTTCTGTGCTATATCCAAGCTCACATCACAGAAGGTGGGCAGCAGCCTGTTGGGAGCTGGTTCAGAGGGAATTCTCTCTCCTGGATACTAAAATTATTTTTTAAGTTGCCTATGAACAAGCAAGCCTTCAATGGGCTTACCTGTGCAAAGCCTTGCACTCGTTTGGCCTCATTTTTGGCCATGTTTCCCCCAAAGTGGTCTTATCTCTTTAGGGACACTACTTTTAGTGGGTGACTATTGAATGGAGGAAGAAAGGAGTGAAGTGGCTTGTGCAGGGACAGCCATGGAATCTGTCAGAACTGCTTTTATTTGTCTGGTATCATTTTTGCTGATGCTGTGCCAAAACCACACCTCTGCAGTGAGCTGGTTACATGGAGCAGGGCGTTCTGGTGGCCTGGAATCAGCTCAGGGTTTGCTTCCTATAAAACTAGTTTTTCCTCACCCCCTTGGTGATAACTGACAAAAGCAAATCAGTTCTTACCTGTGAGACCCAAACAAGCTGTAAATCAGCGTGGGAGGAGGATATTTCCAAGGGCTTGGGAGGAAAGCTGCAATTTAAGAAGTCAGTTACCTAAGGATGTTGTTTTTATGGCACACTCCTCCATGGGCTGGATGGGGAGGGCAGGGCTATTCCCATGGTGCTCAGATGTGAGAAAGTTCACTGCATTCCAACACCCATTCCTCAGGGATTTCAGTCCACCAAAAATCAGGGAAAACCCACATGCTAAAAATATTTGCATGGAGAAGAAAACCCACAGCACATTCATGTGGTATCAAGGGCCAGCTGCTCTGTGGTGATAAAAGTGCTGTGGCTTGTGTATTGTGAAGGACCTTGCAGTTGAACAGGTTGTGGTTTCTTCAGAGAGAAAGATGTGGCAGCTTTTCTCAACAGTAATATTTCCAAGGCCTTGGTTTTGCTTTTATAAGCAAAAGCTGAAAATTTAGATTCAAGGGTATCACTGAGCCTATTTTTCATAGTGGTAGAAAGTGGATGGATCAACAGTGATGATAAAATCAGCTTTCCCAGCTTTTTCCCTTCTGGCTGGGGCACAGACTAACACTCATGCAAACAGAACTAAAGGCAGGCACTGTATTATTTGTTTGTTAAAGCATAAAAGGTTGACTCTGTGGGGCAGTTTCAAACTTCTCAATCTTCTCTGCAACCTGGATGTTGTGTAAATTATTTCTCTGAAACCCACTTGCATTGTGAAAATTCCAAGCAGGACAACTGCTCCCCTTTCTGTCTTGTGCTCAGGACAAGGCAGAGGGTAAGAACCAGCAGGGCCAGCATGGATAAAAGGTTCTGCCTGTTGGTGCTGGAAGGTTTCTCTCTTTAATTAGAATTATATCTGCATAACATCTCTGTGGTGTTATTAGGAAGCCATATATTCCTGGGGACTATCACACAAAGACAACCCTTGAGATAATAGACTGGAGAGCAAATGCTCATCAATGCGAGGTCAGATAGCCCTGGATATAATATCTAATGGATTTTCCTCATCAAAATATGCCTGAATCAACAAGGGATGATATGACTTCAAAAATGATTCTTCCAAGTGTTAATGATATGGTAAAGAGGTTGCTGAAAAACATTCTGCTGGCTGGGGTGATCATAGATTAATTTTATTTAAATTATCTGAAAGGATAAACAAAAGTAGGTTTGCTATTCAGATTTTCTGTTTCAAAAGGAGAACTGATTAGGGGAACCAGGATACTTGAATATGGAAAAGGTCTGGGATTTCTTCGTCAGCTGTTGTACAATTATGGCCAGGATCTTACCTGAGTACAGGACTCTCCACTCCAGCATTCTGAAAGAAGGGAATGTACAGCAAAAAGTGTTTGAACAGATTTGCCCTTTGAGAATAGAACCACACAGGTGGAGAAGAGGGACACAACCAGTGAAAAGAGCTGAGGGCAAAAAGTAATGGTGTTCCTAACAATACATGGGATCTTATTCAATATTTGTAATGATTTACATTCATGGAGAATTGGGAAATGTCATGGAATTGAAATGGATAAAACTGAGCAAGATAAAATGTGATGATGAGCCCACAGACCAAGAGGGATTTCTGGTGGACACAGCAGGTGACCTGGGGACAGGGATGTGAGGGCCAGTCAAGGGCTGGATCCGACCTGCCAGGTGGGAAAAGTGCAGTTGCAGTTGTAGCAGTCGGGAAGGAGAAGGGGATATGGATGATTGTACACAGCAGGAATGAAACCTCACCCAGTTTTGCAGGTTCTTAGCTCTGAAACAAGTGCAGTAGAAGTTTATCCATTTCCCAGTCACGCCAGGAACCCATCTGATGAGAGAAGGGAAGAGTTCTGCTGTTTATAAATACACTGCAGGAATCAACAACAGGAAGAGAAAGATATTTAAACCAAAGGGCAGCATTAGTCAAAGAGCAAAAGGTATGGCTGGGCCAGGCATGAACTTGGTCTGGAAACAAGATAAAAATTTGTAACTCTCAGAAAAGGCAACCTTTAAAAGAGTCTCCAAATTGGAGCTGTTAGGGGAGAAGAAAAATATTTTAGAAAATGGAGGTCTGGAAGGCCTTTCCAAAGCCATGTTTTAAGGAGAGGGTAATGCAGATACACCCAAGCTACTTGACATTAAAAGCACCAGGTGCCATCAGGAGATAATAATTTTGTTGTAGGTGGCAGGAAACTGAACTATTATTTTAGGAGCAGCATTCAGGTGGAGTCTGGTTATCTCCACCAGTGTTTACCAAAGGCCACTCACCTCTATTTTTGTGATGACTGGGAAGCTTTCTGGCCAATACAGATTTTGCCACAATGCTTTCAGACCTGCCTGTGACCCAGTGTTGAATGTCTGTACTCTGGTAGAACATGTGCTGCACCATCATCCCCTCAGAGCACAGAGCTCGTTTCCTGGTTCTCCAACCTGGCCCCAATTCAATTAAAGGAACTGCTGGTGGCAGCTTGGGCAGCTTGTGAATGGCAGGAAAACCTGAGTTACAGTTGCATTGAAGCAGAACCTCTACTGCAAGGCAAGGACCTCACTTGCAAAGGGTTTATTTTTAATGTTCTTTACAGTGGTACTGATGAATGTGTGGGATTTGTGAAATAAGCCATAGGATACATCTGTGTGACTATTGCTGCTTGAGTCATTTTAGGAAGTGATGCAGGTTGGAGACCTTGCAATATTCTTCCTGCTGCAGTGGGTTTTGCCAATATCCAGCCCAGCCCTCTTTGCAGTGAAGTTGTCTGCCCATGATCTCAGCAGTAAAGTGGGATGGAGCAAGAAGTGATGTGTCAGAGCTGATCTGCAGGACCCTGAGTCTGGGATCTGGGGCTCTGAAGGGCAGTAGGACTCCTGCAGGTGTCTGGCCAGATGTTCCTGAACAGCAGGAGAGTGGCAGTTTCCAGTACTACAGGTGCAGACATAGAATTACCTGGTTCCTTTTACCTTGCAGGGTTGTGTGGTTGGTGTTGCTGCAGGGTTACATTTCAGGGTGAGCTCAAATGAGCAGTAGCTGTGCTGAGATGCATCTTAGAAGAATTAGATGCCAGAAAGAGCAACCCTGAGAAATTTGTTCTGTTCTTGAGAATTAAACGCTTAAGCAATGCCCTCTAGCTTCGTTCTGACTTTGTAATTCTGTGTTATTTAGCAAAGCTTACAAACCTTGCCCTCTTGCCATGTATCAATTGTGGTTCATTATGTTTTGCAGCAATGAGCACAGAAATAGAGAAGTGATAACAACAGTTGGCATTTAGGCTCTTCAGTAGCACCACTTGCTGCTGCAGTTAAAGGCTTTTTTTCCTGTCTTTGCACTTGCTCAGAAAGGAAAAAGCATTAGAACAAACAGAAATGCTTGCCCTAGATTTATTCTTATTATATATATGTGTATGTATATATGCATTTCAATTTGACTACATTTAAAAACAGACTATCAGGGCAGATGAGACCTTTTCTGGCAATTTAATCTGTTTTAGATTTCTGTAAATTAGTTCCTGTTTGAACAGGTTTTGGAAAAATATGGAACTTGAATAATTTTTGGTAAAGTAGAACTGCTAAATTTGCTGGTGAATTGCTCCAGCTAATTATCCTTGTTACTAATAAACATGCACCTTGTTTGTTTGCATCCAGCTGGTCAGGGGTTTTGTACAGTTTGGTCACAGACAACTGTAACAATTGAATTAGTTTTCCTATCTACATGCACAAAACCCTGTGCAAATCAGCCCTTGGCCTAAAATTTGAAGCCACATGTGGCTTCTTGAATCTGCTGTTATCAAACATCACTCCCAGCCCCTTCATCTTTCTTGCAGCTGTTTCCTGAGTGCTCTTCTGTTTATCAACAGCCTTCCTGAGTGAGAGTCAACAAAGCTGCACTTGGTGTGCCAGGGGTAGATGTGACACTGTGACAGCTCTTGCAGCCTGCTCCAGTTCTCAGGTGCTGAGAGCCCCTTTGCCCAAGGCCCTGTGCTGGGAATTCCTGGGGTTTGGACCTCTCTCTGTCAGCCTGGTCACCTTTCCAAGGGCACTGCTTTCCAAAGTAACAGCATTTGGTCTGTAAGACCCGTGGTCTGTGTTCTTAGACATTAAACAGATCATTCCAACTCCCTGGGCAGTCCCCAGCACTGCAGCTGTGAGCTCTGCTCTCCCAGGTCACTGACAGCTGCAGCGCTGGAATGTGGCTGTTGATTGAGTTCTCCCTTGTCACTAACACCGTATTAAATCAAACAGGGCTGAAATTCCTCAGGGACTCCTTCAGAAATATGCTTAGGAATACATCCCCACTCACACTGTTATACACCCAGGTTGAATTCATTCCATGGGCCATGGTAAGGCTCAGCTGCTGGGGCTCCCTGATCGGCATGGCAGGTTGTGCACAAGTCCAGTCCAGTGACACTTCCAGCAGGCAACCAAGCTTTTGATCCCATCACAGTAAAAATCAAATTCCTTTGGCAATTTGTACCTTTTAATAAACCCTTGTTGACTGGTACTGATTAGATGACGCCCTGTTTTTCTGTGAACTGTCCCATGTCAGCCCTCATGTTTCACTCAGGACTGTGCCAGGCTGACAGGCCTTTGTGTTTAAATATTGGCACAACATGAACATCCTTCCAGGCCGCTGGGAGTTCTCTCTGGGAACAGTTATCAGCATGTTTCATGTCAGCACACCAGAGCACCCTCGTCCAGCTTTTTTAACAACCTCTGAAGGTCTGGCTTAACAGTTTCTAAGCCTCAGTAGGCTCAGCCTGCTGCTGACTGCTCTGCCCCATTAGCTAGTGAGGAGGCAGGGTGCTGTCAGCACTGCTCTTAGGTTAAAATGGACTGGAAAATGAAAATACTGCTTACAGAGTATTCTGTGTCCTTTTGCTTCATTCTCAATTTGTTTTATTTCTATATTCCAAAAGTTACCAAACTTTTCCCTTCCTGTGGTAATAGTATGGTTTCTATAGCCTTTTCTCAGGAAGTGAGTGGCTTCCTAATTGTTATCATTCTCTTGCCCTTCTCTTGACTAATTAGACTCAAGATTATTCCAGCTTTGTGAAACAGTTCCTGTTAAGACAGCAGGCACTCCACAGTAGTCAGGTAATTACTCTGGCTGTGTTCTGTTTGCATACAAGCAAATGACCCAGGTGTGAGCACACCTACATGAATCACAACCAACATTAGTTATGTGATCTGTTCTCCTTCCAGTTGAAAATGAAGCCTAAGTTAAAGCTTCTCTGACTGAGATACAGGATTGTTTGAATGTAGAAACAGTAGTTGCTAATAATGTCCAGAGTTGCAGGTAACTTTGTCATTGCACATGTCCCTTTACTCTGCATCTATCTCTATTTTATTTCTTTTCCTTTGCCTCATCTTTCCATCCCAATGTATTAAGCTACAAAAACTTACGAGATAAACTTAAGTTCAAATCTACCTACTCCCCACCCCATGCTATTTTATCTAGGCAATGGATTGAGAACCTCCTTCTTCCTCTTTTAAGACATGAATTATCCCAGAGTAATTTGGATGTTCTTCAAATGGCTTTTAAATTCCCTCATCCTGACTCCATTCAAAGTGTGATCCCTTCAAAGCACCTCACTAGTACCTGCAACCACTGCTGCCTTGGGTAGAAACCCAGCTCAGCTTTCTAATTTTGGAGTAGTGCTCTGGCTTTGAAGAATGACTGACTTTCTCTCGCTTTCTTTTTTATTTTAATGCTCCTGGTGTAGAATTTGCTGTGAAAGACAAAGAGCTCTTTGACCAGTGTTCTTGGGCTCTTTACAAGCTGGGCAGGGCAATCCACTAGTGAAGCAACCCCTGCATGGTCTGTTCTGTTTGATCAAGTGGATCAGTCACCAGTGTGGACTCAGAGCTTGAGACTGTTGAACTAAGTGCTGAAGCACCAGGAATAACTGGGATGGTTCCTTCCATCCTGTATATGTAGTTGTCAAATGCTGTCCCGTAGAATTGCAGGTGATCATTCAGTCCCAGGGTGTAATTGCTGGCAGTCTAGGAGAGTGCATTCCCAGTATGCCATTATAAACCAAATGGCTTCACTGTAAATGCTGAAAAGGCACGAGAATTCTTGTGTGTGAAATAAAATAAACCCCTCTCCTGAAGGCACAGATCCACCCTTTGGGTGCTGAGGCTACAGATGTTTGGGTTTTTCTAAATTATAAATGCTTTGGTCCACTTGGAGCTCTATAAATTCCAGTGACCCTGATGATGTACTGACATAAATCACGTGACATTGTAATTTTGGGGATGATATCTGGGACAATGGATGCTCAGCCCTAATTACAACTGCTGGTATTAGTCTGGAGTTTTCAAAGTTGCTCGAGGAAATTTGGTCTTGAAATGAGTTAAGTCAACTTGACTGAGAAAACCACATAGAGCTGCACAGTTCCAGCCTGTTCCACTTGTGTGACCTCATCTTTTATCTGTCCCCATGTGGGCCAAACCAAACAGTGGAATCGTTCCCGTTACTGTTGTGTTTGAAGGATCCCCTTCTCATGGCTTGAGCCCTTTTGTAAGATGCCAGGCAGCTGTTTATGAATTGGTAACTGCTGGGCCTGTCCTTATTGTTTTGGGATTCCTCTGCTCCCACATGGACCTGGCAGTCCCTTCCTAAAATGCTGGGGTAGTGCAAGAATGCTATTTCTGTAGCTACCCATTCCACACTGGGTTCTTAAATGCTGGTTAATCAGACCTCAAGAATGTGGCTGTTCTGAGAAGTGGATGCTACGGGCAGAGATGCATCTTACCCTCTGCAGAATCTCCAGTGGGTGGAGGCAGTTCAGGCTCTACATCCTTTATTCACACAGGGGACAAAACTTGCCAAAAATGTGGCGTATTGGTAACTGTAGCCCCTGCTGGGACCTGAGGTGAGACCACAAACTCCATTTATTTGGAGCACTGAGACTCCTCTGAATATAACAAAGGCCAGGACTTCTGGAGATGGATCATTGCATCCAACAACCCTGAACATCAAAGGCCATTCCCTAAGAAATCACTATGGACAGCAGGGGTGTTTGCCTGCTGCACCAAGTGTTTGGGGAGAACAGGGTTGTTTGGAGGGTTTGGGGGTTTTTTTGGTGTGGGTTTTTTATTTTAATTTGGGTTTGGTTGGCATGAGCTATTCTATGCCAGGCAAGCTGGAACATTATACAAATGTTGTAACTGAAAAATTCACAAACAAATATTCAGGCACTTATGTAGGATTGTAGGGGAGGGTGAGAGCAGCTGCTTGTATTGTTGCAAAAGCGAAATGTTTTCATGGAAATACAGCTCCTTTTGCATCCAATTTATCATTTCAAGCACAACAGTGCAAGGATCAGAAAGGAACTGGGCCTTGGGATGCCAGCTTCTGTTCATGGCTTTTTCCTTTAATTCACTGCCTTTGTCTCCATTGTGTTTCTGTTGAATTGAAGGATCAAAACACTACTACACTTTCAACATCAGGTATAATTTGCCTTCTGAGAGATTTTTAAACTTCTGTTCATTTTAGGGGACTGTTCATATCTTCCTTGCTTAATGACATTGCTGTGGAGGGGACATGGTCAGTGCCCAGAGCTCTCTCAGTGAGATGTATCATACATGAGTGTAGAGGGAAAAGGATGATGACCAGGGGCTGATTCACATCACTGAGTGCTGAACACATTAAATAGCTAAACCCAGAGCTGGTCTCCATAGGTAGTTAAGGGTAGAGAGCCTAATTTGAGAGAGTGACTGCTGGAAAACATGGAAATAGGTGCTAATGGATATCCTCCTTCACTGGTTTGTCATGAGCTTGATGCTCATGACATCTCCCTGGTCACTCCCATCCCAAGAAACCTCTGAGCTGGATGAGCTTGTAAATGCTGCTGTGTAAAATCAACTGTCAGTAACAGGTTAATTCAGCTGAGAAGTTTGTGAAGAAAAAGGAAACCAAGAGATAACAGTGGGGCATAATGGGAATGTAGGTGTGTAATTGCGGGGTTGGGATTCTTGTTCCACAGAGCTGCAATCTGTTTGGAGCCCAAGAATGCACAGGGCTGGAGAGACTCCTGTCATTGTCCTGTGTTTTGCTCTCACAGCCTTGATCACCACCTGATGATGTGACCTTTCATGAAATGTGGTCAGGTGAAGGCTTATAACCCCAAATCTGGCGTTTGTGATCCTGTAGTTTGGTGTTCTCTGTAGCTCTGTTTTTCCTAAGTGAGAAGCTGTGTGTGTGTCTCTGTTTGAGTCCTGATTTTGAATCACATAAAGGAAAAGAACACCCAGGAAAAGGACAAAAGTAGCTTTGAGTCATAATTATTTACAGCTGAACATGTTAGATTATTGAAGGCAGTCACTGCTCCTGACAATGGTAGTGGCTACACTGGTGCACATTTTGACAAAACCTGACTTCAGGGAGACTCCAATCCTTTGACAGTTATGGTTTAGAGATTATTGTGACTTTCTGAAGTATGAAAAGTGGGGTTCCTTTCCACAATTTTTATTAACTGAAGAAGAAATCTGGATTTTAAATAAGCTGGGTTAGAGATAATTTCCATTGTTTCCAAAACAGCCATGTGATGTCCCCTTGATGGTCCAGTTCTGTAGTAACTACTAGGACTAGGTAAGGTCCAATCTGGTTAAAAACAGGACTCACATTTGGGTTTTACCTTCTGTGGGTGGTTCAATCCCCTATTCCCCTCTGCAAACAGCCACCAGCCCTTGGGAGAGAAGGTGGGAAGTTGGTCATAAACTTCCTGCAGGCCAGGTCTGGCTGGACTGTGACACTGGAATATTGGTGCACTGGCAAATGTGGGTTTGTTTGCTCCAAGGTAAGTTATAGCTGTTGTCAAACAGCAGCACTTCTGCTCACACTGACCCTCTCCAGAGCTCTGAAGGCGAGGGAAAATCAATAAGTGCAGAGTAGGATAAACTAAAATAAACATTTTCAAGCTTTTAAGATAGTAACAAAATAATGAAAGGAAGAAAATAATCCCTGAAGGGATAAGCTCTGTTGACTGCACTGGGAGAGAGCAGGGCCACTAACAACTGAGTCTGTTCCTTCCTCACTGAATGTGCAGCCAGCTGCCTGCAAGTTCCCTCAGCAGAGCCTGGTTAAGGACCTGTGCCTGCTGTCCTGTGGTGTCACCCACACAGTGCATGGTGGTTGTGGCCACTGGGACCAGACAGGGATGGGGTATGGGCTGAGGGGCTTTTAGGGACATGCACAAGGCTGTCACTTCTCTGCAGGAAGGCTGCTGATTCTCTTAGCCCTTCTAATGCCTGTGAGCTGGAATCTGCAGAGCCTGGTCAGAGCTCCTTCTGGAGCAGAGACCTGCATAACCTGGAAGAAGCAGAAGGATGAGCTACCTAATTTCAGATTTGCTTTTCATTGTATCCACGCCCCTCCTGATGGTGATCCCAGTGTGAGGGAGCTTCCCAGCTTTTAGACAGGCACAGCATCCCCAGTACCTGGGCAGATGCCATCCATCTTCACCACCAGGGCTGTGGGGGACACTCCTCTTTTGTAACCACCATTGCAAGACTACCTTGGTGTACTGTGCTTTCCAGGGGCTCAGATCAATCTGGCAAATGAAGTGGGCGCAGAAAACCTTGTGTGCTTGGTAAGCAGAGCAAGAACCACATCTTCAGGTTTGGGACTTTAACCCACCCAGCCTGACCTCCTGTATCATGAAATTACACCCCATTCTCTCTGCAGGGAGTACAACAGCTCATATTGAATTCAATAACACACTTTGTAGAAAGGCAATCAACCTGGATTGAAGGAGATAGAGAATACACCCCTTCTTTAGCATTTTGTTCCAGAGGATAATCACTCCGTAACAAATGTGAACCAGATGATTCATTAGGATTTTTCTAACTCCAGCTCTCAGCCATTGTTCTGGTTCTTGCTATGCCTTTCCCCTCTTGATTAGAGCTCTTAAAACTGGCGTTTTTCTCCCCATGTTAGAACTTGCACACTGTAATCAAATTGCCTCTCAGCAACCTGTAACAGCCAAACCCAGCAATGTCTCTGAGCTACAATCCACGCTGTTCCTCTTAAGAGGTGGTAACCAGTGATTTTAGCAGTTCAGTCATATGATTCATCCTGCCACTAAAGACAATTCTGTCACGTTTTTTCCAGTTCCCTCTGCTTTTCCTTTATATAAATCTCTTTACATGAATGCACTGGCATCTACTGTGTTTGTGAGTTTTGCATGTACAGTTGAAGGTTGGCTGCAAGACCCTGTGTGACCATATAACTCACTGCCCAAGCACTGCCTCTTTGTGCTGTGTCTGGAGATGTCTCTGAGCTGAAACTCCTCTCTGTATCAGAAATAAAAGGATGCTCTTGTGACCTTGGTCCTGCATTGCTCCATGTTCAATGGCCATCAGAAGCCTGCCCGAACTTTGGAGCATATGCACTGACCTTAAGTTGGTGTTTGGGATGGTTTTTCTTTTTTGGGGGATTTGCTGGATCAAGGGCACTTGGAGAAGTCACTCCCCAGCCTTCTTAGGCAGTTATATTAAAATACAGTAAACCACCTTGGCTTCAGTGCCACCTCTGTTTTTTGTGCTTGGTACTGGTTAAATGGAAAGGAATTAAGTCAAACTTCAGTTCCTTAAGAAAGCTCTGCTTTCTTAGCTGCTTTCAGGAGAACCCTTGATCCATAAGACTAAAGTCTTTAATTCTGCCTTGCCTTTTAATCTCACTAACATCTTCTGAACATTGCTTTCTCTGTGCAGAGCCCAGGGGTAGCCCAAGCAGTGAAAAAACCAGAGTAGCACAGACAGTGCATCAGACCAGATGTATCTGAGGGCTCCTGGACACCTCGGCTGGTCTCTGAGGAGCTCTGTGAACGTGGAGTTCAGCCCTGTTTAATGCCTGATATGTCTGGCTTAAAGAACCACATGAGTTTTGCTTCCACTGCTGGGCAAGTTGGGTGGTCCTTGTGAAGCCATTTCACTCCTTTTCCCCCTTTCCTTAATTTTTTTCTTATTTTTTCATTTTCCTTCTTTTTAATTCCACTGTTTTCTGGGGGTTTTTGTTTAGTTTTTGGGGTTTGTTTCCTTTTGGGCTATATAATACTCTGGGTGAGCACTGCCACTTGACCAAATTAAGTACATCTCTAGAATAGTGGAATTAGTGGGGATGTGAATAAGCAGCTTTGCCAGTACAACCTCTCCCATACATACAGTCAGTCACATCTGAACTGCAGATGCTGCTATGGAGTAAAAAATTATTCCCTAGACTTCAACAAGTCAACCTGAATATTATCATTAATCCAGGTATGTTGTTTCTGTTACTGAAATGAACTCTGGAACGTCTGTGCAGACCCACTCTCAGCATTAAAATGTCACTTACCGCTAGGGAGTGTCACATGTCACCAGGAGGGGTGTTTGCTCTTTGCTCAGTGGCATTGCTCAAACAGCCTTGAATTGCTGCTGATTCACCAAAAAGTGACCTTTCCCCGCACCAGCAGCATCCCGGGGGTTCCCTGGGTGGTATCTCTCCAGATTTCTGGCATAGTCTGTCCCTGGTGTCATCGGTGGCAGGGTGTGGCACAGCCAGGTTTGCTGAGCACACACACGGGCTGTGCTGTGAGAGCTCCACGTTCCTCAGAGGAAGGCGATGGGGGGTTGTTTAAATGTGTATCCCGGAGACAAAGGCTTTAATCATGACACATTTTCTTAGGTAAGATCAACAGTCTGAGAGAAATCCGAAATCCTAACGTGCTGTTCTTGGACAAGCGTGCGTTGGCTCTCCAGCAATCGTTTTCTCTGTTTTTAGTTACCTTTTGTAGTTTTACGACAGGTATGACAGGCTGGAGCCACTCTGGTTGTGAACACTTTTATCTCTTTGAAGACTCCTCCTTTTGAAATGAAATGTCTCTTGGCCGTTCTTAGCTCAAAGGTGGAACTTTATAGGGAGCGGGATGGAACTGTTTGCAGTGGGGGGAACTCTGGAGCAATTTTACTTCCTTTGAAGATGCGTGTTGTTCTTGAAGCTACTTCTGTGCCATAGGAAAGTCGTCTGGGGCCAGGCAGGGAGCTGCAAGGTTGGTGGCACATTCCAGGGAGCCCTTGCCCTGCCTCAAATCATCCCTTCCCTGACAGCCCCTGTGCCTGGAGGCAGCTCGGGGTGCTCAGAGTAGGCAAGAAGAGTTTTTGTTTTTTCCAGGTAACTACACAGTTCTGCCCATCGGTGTATTTGAAGCCGCTGTGCAGTGCTGTAGAATAACAACGGTAGATAAAGGGAAGTCTTTACTTGGTCCCACTGTGCTGGTGATGCTGGGCAGGTAAGACCCGGCCGGTCCCGGGCTGAGGGGGCGGGCTGAGGTGAGCTGAGGGGGGACCTCCTCAGGGCTGGGCTGAGGTGAGCTGAGGGGGGACCCCCTCAGGGCTGGTCTGAGGTGAGCTGAGGGGGGACCCCCTCAGGGCTGGTCTGAGGTGAGCTGAAGGGGGGACCTCCTTAGGGCTGGTCTGAGGTGAGCTAAGGGGGGACCCCGTCATGGCTGGGCTGAGGCTCCTGAAGAACCTCCCTCATAGCTGGTTTGAGGTGAGCTGAGGGGGAATCCCCTCATAGGCGGGCTGAGGTGCTGAGGGACCGCCTCCATGGCTGGTCTGAAGCCGGGCTGAGGGGCCGTCCAGAGGCGGGGTAACGGACCCCCTCAGGGCAGCTGGGGCGGGCTGAGGTGGGACCCCACAGGGTCGGGCTGGGGCCGCCCTCAGGCGGGCTGCGGGGACCTCCTCATGCCTGATCTGAGGCGGGCTGAGGGACCCCCGTAAGGATCGGTCTGTGGGGGGGCTGAGGGGCGGCTGAAGAGCCGCCCTGAGTGGACCCCCGTAAGGATCGGTCTGTGGGGGGCTGAGGGGCGGCTGAAGAGCCGCCTTGAGGGGACCCCCTTAAGGGCTGGTCTGTGGACGGCTGCGGCGTGCTGAGGGGACACTCTCGGGGCCGGTCTGAACCCGGCTGAGGCGGACTGAGAAGACCCCCAAAGGGCTGGTCTGTGCCCGGCCGAGCAGC